>OOFH01054498.1:3284-16152 GCA_900323355.1 Merlangius merlangus | reverse complement strand
CAAACAGAGAAATACACACACACACACACACACACACACACACACACACACACACACACACACACACACACACACACACACACACACACACACACACACACACACACACACACACAGCCGAGTGACCCCTGTTTACTATGGCACTCATTAGCATGAGTGACAGGAAGGTTAAGAGCAGTGAACAGTTACATGGGTCACTTGAAGTGCGGCAAAAATTGATCGGTTTACGGCCAACGGATCCAATGGGAGGGCGGCTTCATAAACAAAAGGCCAGATTTACAAAAGAAAGGAAAACTCTTTGGTAGCACTAGATATTTACTCGTTCTGCTGCGATGATGGATGACAAAGTCCACTCTCCTGGACAGGATGGGTGCAATGACTTTCAGAGACAATGATGTGTGCAGACTTGTGCCGCAGTCATCTCCGTCCTCTGGCCTCCCCTCTCCCAAACGACCCATGGGGAGGTGGGGGGCGGATTGAACACCTGTCTGTACCGCTAGCTGACCCCTACAAGGGTGAAGGCTGCTGGATCAGGATAGATGTGTGTGTTTGTGTGTACTTGGATGTGTATTTGTGTGTGTGTGTTTGTGCTTGTGGGTTTGTATGTGCGGATGTGCTTGTATGTGTGTCGGTGCGGGTGTGTGCATGTGCCAGTCAACATGTCAATCAGACTGACAGGTCATTGTGTCTGCTGACAGTTGGCTGAGAGCTACAGCACTTCCATTAAAAGAGAACATCACTCACTGGTCATTACAGTCCCAGGCCTCTGGTACCTACTGAAGAGGAGGCGGCTAGAGACTCTGTGTACACATTTAGATACCAACAAACTGACCAGACAACATCGGAATTACAGGGAAGTGTTATACCGTTCGAAAGTGGCTGAAAAACATGGTATTCCACGTGTCCACTTATTTTCCAAATGTGCATATGAAGGTGATCATAGGATGTATATTGTATACATTAAACAATTGTACAAACATTTGCAGCTTGACGATTTACTTAAGACACATATATACACACACTCACCGGCCACTTTATTAGGTACACCTGTCCAACTGCTCGTTAACGCAAATTTCTAATCAGCCAATAACATGGCAGCAACTCAATGCATTTAGGCATGTAGACTTGGTCAAGACGATCTGCTGCAGTTCAAACCGAGCATCAGAAACGGGACGTGGCATGGTTGTTGGTGCCAGACGGGCTGAGTATTTCAGAAACTGCTGATCTACTGGGATTTTCACGCACAAACATCTCTAGGGTTTACAGAGAATGGTCCGAAAAAGAGAAAATATCCAGGAAGCGGCAGTTCTGTGGGCGCAAATGCTTTGTTGATGCCAGAGGTCAGAGGAGAATGGCCAGACTGGTTCGAGCTGATAGAAACTTAGAAAGGCAGTAGTAACTCAAATAACCACTCGTTAGAACCGAGGTATGCAGAAGAGCATCTTTGAACACACAACATGTCGGACTTTGAGGCGGATGGGCTACAGCAGCAGAAGACCACACCGGGTGCCACTCCTGTCAGCTAAGAACAGGAAACTGAGGCTACAATTCGCACAGGCTCACCAAAATTGGACAATAGAGGATTGGAAAAAGGTTGCCTGGTCTGATGAGTCTCGATTTCTGCTGCGACATTCGGATGGTACGGTCAGAATTTGGCGTAAACAACATGAAAGCATGGATCAATCCTGCCTTGTATCAACAGTTCAGGCTGGTGGTGGTGATGCAATGGTGTGGGGGATATTTTCTTGGCACACTTGCTACCTGTTGCTGACCATGTCCATCCCTTTATGACCACAGTGTACCCATCTTCTGATGGCTACTTCCAGCAGGATAACGCGCCTTGTCATAAAGCGCGAATCATCTCAGACTGGTTTTTTGAACATGATAATGAGTTCACTGTACTCAAATGGCCTCCACAGTCACCAGATCTCAATCCAATAGAGCACCTTTGGGGTGTGGTGGAACGGGAGATTTGCATCGTGGATGTGCAGCCGACAAATCTACAGCAACTGCGTGATGCTATCATGTCAATATGGACCAAACTCTCTGAGGAATGTTTCCAGTACCTTGTTGAATCTATGCCAAGAAGGATTAAGGCAGTTCTGAAGGCAAAAGGGGGTCCAACCCGGTACTAGCAAGGTGTACCTAATAAAGTGGCCGTCGAGTGTCTATGTAAAATAATAAAAAAAACAATCATCTTTCAAATAAAAACGTACTTTCCTATATTTTGTTCATTTGATTTGATGTTCCAACGTTGATAGTTACAGCTTTGAGATTAGGGTCACTCAAAATTGCAGAATTTTTCAAATTTACACAAATTCTTGTGCGTGTTTGTGTGTGTGCGTGTGTGTGTTTACAGCCGGATCTACGAGATCCTCCCTCAGCGCATCCAGCAGTGGCAGCAGAGTCCCTGCATCGCCGAGGAACAGGGCAAGAAGCAGCTGGAGCGCATCCGCCGGGACCAGCAAAACGCCAGGCTGCGTCTCACGGAGATGGAGCGGCGCTTCCACGAGTTGGAGGGCATCATAGCCAAGGCCAAGCAGCAGATGGTGCTGCAGGATGAGGAGGTGAGGCCTCCTTATCTCCTTTTTCACTGTTGTTGCAAAAAAAAAAGGCTTTTACAGGATTCGGTTCACTAACCGTTAATCATGCGTTGAAGAATTAAATGGTAATTAAAACGCTCTTATAAAATGTAATGAAGTTGCTCAATTGAAAGCTATAAGACTGACAATGGGGAAATGAGGGGTCAACCCCAATTCATTTAGTTGAATGCAGCCGTTGAAATGAGTAACCCTTGGTGTTTTAACTGTTTTTTTCCAGACGAATGAGGGCGATGAAGACACCGACCTGCAGATATTCTGTGTATCTTGCAGTCACCCAATCAACCCAAAAGTTGCTCTGAGACATATGGAGCGATGTTATGCCAAGGTGATTTCTATGTTATTGTTATACATTCTTTTTTTATTACATTAATTTATTGTTGAATAATGGGATTCATAACCTTCCTGGCTCACAAATTTGTCTTTATTTTAGCTACTGTTGACATTTAACTTTTCTCCATTAACAGTATGAAAGCCAGACCTCTTTCGGCTCCATGTACCCTACGAGAATTGAAGGGTAAGTTGGGGGGAAAAATATTTGAAAGGTAAAAACATTGTATTGACTTGGGAAGATTAATGGTTGTTATTTTTTTTCCAGAGCTACCAGGCTATTCTGTGACGTTTACAATCCACAGAGCAAAACGTACTGCAAGAGACTTCAGGTGTTGTGTCCAGAACATTCCAGAGACCCTAAGGTACACCAGCCCCCCCCCTTTTCTGAATTAAAGAGCTGTATGACCTCTATACAGTAGAGCTGCTCGATTATGGAAAAAAATCATAATTATGATTATTTTGGTCAATATTGAAATCCCGATTAATCAAACGATTATTTTGGAGTTTGAAAACATGATGTATTTATGTATTTATTATTTATTCAGCATGTCTCCCAAAAACAATGTGTGTAAAAAAATACGGTACACAAAATTCTCAAATAGAAAATGTTGAAATCTAAAATAATGTACAGATATGCATCCATCTATTCTGCACTTTCTTCAAAACATTAATGAAAAAAAGATATATAAATATATAAAAAAATACGATTATATTAGTTTTGTGACCGTTTTGACGCTAAAATCGCGATTTCGATTAATTTGATTAATCGCCCAGCCCTACTATATAGTCATATTGACGTTTTAATTGTGACTTTAATTTGGTTTTGATTATTCTTTTGTCATTTGTATGGGTTAAGCCCTTGCAACTGAAGTTGTGCTTTTGAAATGCTATAGGAATGGAAGTCCAATTGTTATAAAATCAGCTTTATTTGTTTCAATTCATTTCGCTGACCAGATCTCCACAGAAGAGGTGTGCGGCTGCCCGTTGGTTCGTAACGTGTTTGACCCGACGGGAGAGTACTGCAGAATCGGCAAGCGCAAGTGCAACAAACATTACAACTGGGAGAAGCTGAGGAGAGCAGAGGTGGACCTGGAGCGGGTCAGGGTGGTACGTCCACAGTGATACTGACCAAACCTCTGCTTGTTTTAGCATTACTCTAACCAAGACAGGGTATCTATATAGCCCTTCAGTACTGTCACGGTCATCACAGGCCACATTATATGACGTCCCCTAAGCCTAGGCCCTCTCAAGACAACAAACACAAAATTCTTCGGAGAACAACGCGGTAAAGGGTTACGCCATAGTTTACGGTTTGGAAGGCTACGTATGATTGTGCTGTATTTTTTTTAAATTGCTGATGGTCAAATTGCATTAGGCCTATTTATTTATATAAGAAGCCTTTATGATGGTAATCGTTCTTTCAGAATGGTTCAATTCGTTATTATGATGTTAACGCAAAAACCTAAACTACAATTTCACTTCGGATTGCTTTTGTCAACAGATTTAGGATCCGACTGATACGGCAGAGCTTAGTTTTAGCCTTAAAGTTCTGGAAGATGAATGCTTTCCATAGTATAAGGGCACTAGTAATGTGGTTTAAACCTGTGAAAGGTTTGGAAAAATGCAATGGATCTAAGCATAGACTAACTCATAGAATGCACATCAAACCCCTTGTTAAACTTAAGTGGAGAAACTTAAGTGGATCGCAAAGCATCAAAAATGTCCCTTCTGTCTCCTGTACCTGTGTGACCGCTAATGCTAGCATCACTTTGATTTGACCAATTACTAATAATTATAATAATAGCAAAGTGAGGGTGTGAATAGAATCCCACAGTTTTTCACTTTGTAACATCAGCAAAACAATCAATTATAGCATAACCCAAAAACTGTTAGAATAACAAGCTAAACTGTTTAAGTGTAATATAAAATTTGCAATGTCCAAGAGGATTGTTGATTCCCATTCTGTTTTTTCTTTTTCTCGCAGTGGTACAAGTTGGATGAGCTCTTTGAGCAAGAGCGTAACGTCAGGACCGCCATGACCAACCGTGCTGGTCTGCTCGCTCTCATGTTGCACCAAACTATTCAGCATGACCCGTTGACCACAGATCTCCGTAGCAACAAGGACAGGTAGCCTGCCTGGTCCACATTGCTCCTAACGGGGCATTTCTGTACATAATGAGTCTTTCGAGAGCTGTGGTGTGTTAATCGAACCTTTCCTACCTATTATTCCAAGAGATTTTCCAAACTTGTATTGATTATTTTGACAATTTTACTCTTTCTTAAAGCTAAAGTGCTATATTTTTCTTGAATGTTGGAGATGGATTATTGATGAGTGGACACCATTATGCCCTTCACTGCCTAAAATAAATACTGAATAAAAAATAAACTCAATGTTTGTTCCTTAACCTGGTTGCAGTGCTTTTATAGTATAAAAAGGTTTTGATGCAAAATTCCATTAACCCTTTCTCTTGTCATTTGATTTTACGATTGGTATACTGGAGTAGTTACAAATTATTCTCTCCTCTACCTGATTTCCAACATTTTGAATAATGAAATTAACTTTAATACTATTTTACTCTATCTTGGTTCTAGTCTACTGTTATTGACAACTGAAGTAATAGTTGGTGTATTCAAATTGAAATTTCTGTAAATGTATAAACAATAGCATATGGCACTTTTTTAAGTGGGAGTAGTGTAACCCCACCCCTATGGGTAGTTTGAAGGATTGCAGTAGGTACTTAGGGAACATTTCCAAATTTGGAGTTTAACTATGGTTTGGTTTAGGAAGGAGCTGAACTACTGGTACACACGTGGACAAGATTGTTGGTACCCCTCTGTTAATGAAAGAAAAACCCACAATGGTCACTGAAATAACTTGAAACTGACAAGTAATAAATACAAATTTACTGAAAATTAACCAATGAAAATCAGACATTGCTTTTGAATTGTGGTTCAACAGAATAATTTAAAAAAAAAACAACGAATGAAACAGGCCTGGACAAAAAAGATCGTACCCCTAAGATTGAAAATAATTTGACCATAGGGAAATGTTAAACTAAGGTGTGTCCTCTAATTAGCATCGCAGGTTTCTTCAAACTTGTAATCAGTCAGTCTGCCTATTTGAAGGGTGAAAAGTAGTCACTGTGCTGTTTGGTGACATGGTGTGTACCACACTGAACATGGACCACAGGAAGCGAAGGAGAGAGTTGTCTCAGGAGGTTAGAAAGAAAATTATAGACACGCTTGTAAAAGGTAAAGGCTATAAGACCATCTCCAAGCAGCTTGATGTTCCTGTGACTACAGTTGCACATATTATTCAAAAGTTTAAGGTCCATGGGACTAGCCAACCTCCCTGGACGTGGCCGCAGGAGGAAAATTGATGACAAAATGAGAGACGGATAATGGTAACCAAAGAGCCCAGAACAACCTCCAAAGAAATTAAAGGTGAACTCCAAGGTCAAGGTACAACATCAGTGTCAGATCGCACCAGTGGACTTCATGGGAGACGACCAAGGAGGACACCACTGTTGAAAGCAAATCATAAAAAAGTGAGACTGGAATTTGCCAAAATGCATATTGACAAGCCACAAAGCTTCTGGGGGAATGTCCTATGGACGGATGAGACAAAACTGGAACTTTTTGGCAAGGCACATCAGCTCTATGTTCACAGACGCAAAAATGAAGCATACCAAGAAAAGAACACTGTCCCTACTGTGAAACATGGAGGAGGCTCAGCTATGTTCTGGGGCTGCTTTGCTGCATCTGGCATAGGGTGTCTTGAATCTGTGCAGGGTACAATGAAATCTCAAGACTATCAAGGCATTCTGGAGAGAAATGTGCTGCCTAGTGTCAGAAAGCTTGGTCCCAGTCGCAGGTCATGGGTCCTCCAACAAGATAACGACCCAAAACACACAGCTAAAAACACCCAAGAATGGCTAAGGGCATGACATTGGACTATTCTGAAGTGGCCTATGAGCCCTGATCTAAATCCTATTGAACATCTGTGGAAGAAGCTGAAACATGCCATCTGGAGAAGGCCACCTTCAAACCTGAGACAACTGGAGTAGTTTGCTAATAAAGAGTGGGCCAAAATACCTGTTGACTGGGGCAAAAGTCTCATTGAGTTACAAAAATCGTTTGATTGCCTCAAAAGGTTGTGCAACACAATATTAAGTTAAGGGTACCATCATTTTTGTCCAGGCCTATTTAATTAGGTTGTTTTTTTTAAATTATTCTGTTGGACCACAATTCAAACGCAACGTCTGATTTTCATTGGTTAATTTTCAGTACATTTTTAATTTTTATTACTTTTGTCAGTTTCAAGTTATTTCAGTGACCATTGTGGGTATTTCTTTCATTAACAGAGGGGTACAAAAATTTTGTCCACGTGTGTATATAGTCAAATCTATCCGTTGATCTGCTAAGTATTTTGATATTTAGTATTACAATAATCATAATCGCTATATATTTGTAAACTTTAACCTTTAGTTTTACAGCATAAATATCAGAGCTGGTTCTAAGTCTTTGGCTGTAGGTCCAAGTCAATTCTCAAGTCTTAATAGTAAAAGTGGACACGTAAAAAAAGAAAAGCGGCCACTGTCTGATACAGACCGCCGACCATTCGTTTTTAGTTTTTATTTACCGCTCTTCATCTCCAAGAACCCCTTCACGCAAAACGGACGGTTCTTTTGCATTGCAGAATATGATCTTGCTACAGTTGAGAAATATAATCATGTAGAGCAATTTTTAATTTAGTGTAGGCCTATTATTAGACATGTCCTCAAACATCAAGTTCTAATCTTGAAACATAAGTGCATATTATTTAAAGATAACTGTTAATGGCAAATTAAAGAAACTAAAATGTTATCAGAATAAATAGAACAATAATCTGCAATAATGATAGATTTAAGGAAAACCCAAGAGAACTTTTGGCCTTTAGCCTACCCTGTTGAAGGGGTTATATAAAACATTAAAGTTAACATATTTGGAGTACATATATTACATATATTATTGGAGAATATATGTAGGCTACTCGAATTCAGTTAATTTTTGTAACATACACATGGTTAAATGTCTCATCCTTTCATATTTCTTTGATGGTTTAACAATTACCTTACCCAGCCGTATCAGTATTATTATAGCTCATGTATTGCGATTCTGTCTTGTGTCCTTGCAAATGTCTAGGTAATACTTTGGTCTATTTAACATTATACACAAACATCTTCCTCCAAGTCATGGACTCTACATAGGAGGGCTGAGAGTGTGGGTCTGGCAACTTCATTCAATTGCTAAATTGTTCTGACAAACCGTTAAACTAAATGTAGACATGCAAAGTATACATACTAACTTTTTATCTTTCAAGTTTTCTATCTAAGGAAGAAATTCAGCGCTCAGACGTTATTTATTTTACGAACCCCGTTTGACCGCTTGTCAAAAGTCGTCACTCTCTATGCCCCGCCCACACAATACGTTTTCATATTTACTAGTAGCGGTAGAATGGTATTTTAAAGTGGTCTCCACAAGCGACCTCTGTCAAACAGTAACGATGGTAATATGAAACTTATTTTTTTTGCGCTGATATATTTAGATAGGAAATCTGGTATGGTTGCAACTAGTGGCTTTTATTGCTGCAAGCCCTACAGCGGCTGCTTCGGCCACCGTACAAGGCTGTCAAAGGACGGCGCGGTAATATCAGAAAAAAAAACTAAAACAATTAAATTATCATATTTAATAACCTTTTTAGGAACTAGGAAGTATCGCTGAGTTATACATAGCCGATGTAAACTAATATGCCCAACCGCGTCAAACCGTAAGCTTGTTTCCATTCCTGCTAGCATAAGCTAACGTTACTAAAGGGTTAAAAATTAACATCTCATTCAAGTTAGCTGGTTAACGTTATTACGAAATGGGTTGTTTGAATGTCACGTTTCGTGTAAACAATGTTTACAACGTAGTGGTTTTCTGACTTACTAGGATATTTACGTTTACAGAAAGATAGCATTGGAAGGGTCAGATGGCTAACTTGCTTGCGTCTAGCTAAATGTGAGGATCCTAAATCACCAGTAGACTAATGTGATCACAAGGATCCATGTTTTTCAACTCTAGGCATCGTTATGAAGCAATTCATTAATTTGTAATCACAAAATGTAAAATGGCCTAAAGTTAGGATCAAGTGATACTTGATGAAAGTGGGATTTAAATCCTGCCGCTTGTTTGAAATTGTAACTTTCATTCAAACTATTCATATCTTTAAACAAAACGAGCCGGTTATAGTGTTTGTTTTAAGGTTATTCAACACAACGCATGTTTTGGCGGTCTGCCAATTTAAATGCTGAACGCTTTTTCCTCCAGGAAGGGATGGAGTCCACGGTAACCAGCAACAATCAATGAAGGAGGCACCGGGACGCCCGTTGTCTGGCGAGGAGGACAACTGAACCAAAACACTACCAAGTTGAATCGGAAAAGCCAGAGATGGACTCGGTACCACCAGCTAGCATTGATCACGGGTACAGCATCATCCCAACTACTGAAGAACCGGCTGTAGAAGTGGTAAACAAGGGGGCTGAAGCAGGTAATGATGACCCTCCAGTTGACTGGTTCGAGCCCCTTGAGGAGGACGACGAAACACATAGCTGGGAGCCTGGGCAGCACGTTCACAGGAGAGACGAAGAAGAAGAAGAGGAAGGGAGTGTTGCTGCAGAAAGTGAAAAAAGCAGCAGTGTGGCCAGCGACGATAAGGCCTTTAAGAGAACCTACAGGTTGGTCTGATCTTTTTGCGTGTCCCTCGATTATAGCAATGTAATAAATGTATACGTGTTTGACGAGAGACGTTTCGCTCAACGTGCACCTCATTGTAGGGGCTCCTTGCGTGTTACTCGTGGAGGAATTTCGTCATTGATTGTTGTGATTCTTAAAAAGATGGCCGTGATGGCTACTGTAATATTAAAAGTTTGCAGAAAAACAGAAGTTGATGGCACACATTGATGCTGTTTGCCCGTTTCTGATACATTCAAATTATTATCTTATCTGATAATTTTGTAAAATTACAGCAAACCAGACGTTTCAATGTTTAATGCTAGTAATATGTAAAAACGTAAAAAAAAACAACTTTCTGCGTCTAATTGGGGAACTGCCATTGGCAGTCCCCCTATTAGAATAAAAAAAATATTTGATTTTAGTCTGTGTTGCTTGCGGTAACCAACTTAAAATCGGATTATTCCTCTACCTTTATGTAGGCCTATACATTTTGATGCATCTGGTTTTCAAATAATTTTGCTTTCTCAAAATGCTTAGAATCTCTCACTACCGTAAGAGAACCAATGCTGAAGAGGGGTGGGTGGATTGGCCGATCCTAGGAGAGGGCTGGAAGCGCAGACAAGTCATCCGTCGCTCAGGGTCCAGTGTTGGCCAGAGGGATGTCTATTACGTCGGGTAAACACAACATCTCCCATGCAGCAGATCCTTCTGTTCAGTACAATGCATGTTTTTTTTGCTCTGCATCCTAAAATAATTAATGTATTTACATGAAACATTCTTCAACACAGTCCTGGTGGTGAACGCGTGAGAAGCAGAGTAGAGTTGGCTGCTGTGTTGGGGAGCGTCATGGACGTTGCCATGTTTGATTTCAAGACAGGAGAGTTCCATACGGGCCAACCGCAGCACCCAAGGCGAAAAAGGGTACTGCTGCATTGTACTCCCCAAAAGTCCCCACCTAAAGGACCCCTATTTTAACCCCCGATTTGATGTTGATCAGCTATTTACATGTGTTTTGTACCCTACATGCTTTGTAGGCCTTTCATAGATCTGACTAGATGCTCCCAGGTAGGATGTCACTAGAGGGTCGATTTTTAAATGGCTTATAATGACTCATGAACATCACACAGTTTGGACAATTAGAGGACCTTTTTAAAATGAGTCCTACTTCTGTCTTCCGTTTCATCTACATCCCCTCCATGTCTTGACACGTTAGAGGACGATTCAAGAGCGTCAGTTGTCAGAATCCAGCTACATTGAGAAGGACGAGGGGGTGGACGCTCCGGGCCCTCACCCCATGGTCTGCCCCCAGAGACCCATCAAGAAAGAGCCGGGCATCACAGAAGAACCAAGCTCCTCAGGGAAACACAACGCATGGCCCCCCACCCTGTAAGTCGGCGCTGGTTAAATTCACCGGTCAAACGCCACTGACTGTGACTCCAGGTGGTAGTCAATATTGTCGTCAATCCAAACTATACATTTAACGATGACTCTATGCAGTTGTTTTGCATGTCTTTATGAGTTCCTTTTGCCCGCAGCTTCTGTGCGGGTTGCGGGAATGAGTTTATAGGCACTTCCTATGACAGACAGAGGAAAAAGCCATGCTGTCCCAACTGCTGGGGTAAGTTTTTCCCTGCAACTATTATGGTGAAAAATTTGTTTACGGATTTATTAGAAATATTTAGGTTTAGTTAACCCTAATTGATGATATTGATGAAACTACATCATAATCTTGGTGTATGCTCTTCCTACATTATTTATAAAACATTTTTATATATTTCCAACAGCTGCCAAGCGGAAAACACATCCAAGCATCCGTACCAAAAGGGTAAGCCGTGTGTGTATGCATGCACAGTTTATTAAAGTAACAGTTTAGAGTGCTTTTGATGACCTTTTGCAGGTCCTCACGTAGCCTGTTGAGCATGGAAAGGTGTGGAGTGTGTAATGACAGTTTGTGCTCTGCTCTGTGCTGCAGTGGATTCCCTGCTCGCAGTGCGAGGCTTGCCTTACCACGTCAAACTGTGGCAGCTGCTACAACTGCAAAGACAAACTTAGCTCACTGCCAAATACTTTCACCCGGCTGACCTGCCAGAAGCGACGGTGCCTTTGTCCCGTCCGTAAGGTAGGTTCACCGAGCCGGAGGTCAACACCTGCATCTCTCAGTCGCTGGAGGTTCTCCATCGTGTCCTCACACTTGTTCTCCATGTCTTCCTTTAGGAGCTGATGGCCAGTTCGGAGAATGCCCGGGGCAAGCTGAGCCCGCCTCCACCGCTTGAGCTCAGCTACCTGGTAACCTATTCGACTTTGTGCGGCGTTCTCATCAGCTTTTGATAACTTGGCTGAGAGAGAGGTGCTCAGTGCATATCAACATGCAAAGTGGAACCATATTGGTGTGCATGTTTATGTTTTTATGCAGCAGGGATGCGTGTCACACAAAGCACCCAGTGTCGTCTAACTTTTTGGTTTGGCATGTGGAATGTGTTTAGGAGGATTTTCAAGAGCCCTTGGACGAAGATGACGTACATTTTGGATTCGAAATGGACGTGACGGATCAAATAATGGAGGTGCCGTTGTCGCACTGCTTGCACTACTGTTTGCACCCACGCTAACAAGCTTAATTTACTTTATTGTTTACCCTTTTTGCTGTATCCTGACACAGTCGTGTTTCCCCTACATGCATCCAGCAGTTGCTCTGCACCACTGATCAAACATTTCTAAATTTAGAATCAGAAAGGATGTTGTGCTGTCCAACATCCTATTTGCTTTATATAAAAACCTCCATTTCATAGGTACTCCCCACTGCACCCACCTAAATTCTTACATTGTCATTATTGTCATTGGAGAAATATTGGGAAAAAGCATTATTCGTTTTCACTTAATGTAGGAAACTAAGTGAAAATTGAACAGCGTTGAGCCCACCCTGGTAATAATTGTTTGAATTTATATAGAGCTTCTAGACACTCAAAGACGCTTTACAGTGAAGGGGGGGACCTCACTCACCACCACCAGTGTGCAGCACCCACTTGGGTGATGCACGGCAGCCAATCTGCGCCAGAACGCTCACCACACACCAGCTTGAGGTGGGGAGTGAGGGAATTAATGAGTCAGCCAATTATACAGGATGACGATTGGGGGGCCAGATTGACTGAGCCTGGTTCGGCAGTTTTAGCAAGGACAACGGG
>OOFH01054474.1:0-13612 GCA_900323355.1 Merlangius merlangus | reverse complement strand
ACCTGGTGTCCGCCCTCAACGTCTTCCTGAGGTCGGCGGCCATGAACTGCCGGATGAGGGTGTGTGGCTTAGGGGAGGAGCTTCTGCCCTCCGTGCTCTACGTGTGGGCGGACATGAGGCCCAGCTCCGCCCTCAAAGACGAGATGGTGGATTTCTTCAACCTGCAGCTCTGCGTGCACCACCCCAATGGCGCCAAGACACCGGAGACGGGTACAGCACCGACCATCTGAAAACGTTATGCATGTCGTACATTATGGACTTTTATTAATCAAAGAAGAATATGTGTTTGTTCCAGAAGGAAAGCAACACACTCCTCATTTTGTATCGTGAAACCAGTGTACTAGCTTCAATATCGATGCACATTGTTTGAATCACTTAAGCTTGTGTCTTGTTGGGGTACAATCCTATGGTATAGGGGCTCATGCTGAGGACTGGAACAGGTGGCGCAGTCTTCTGTACAACCTGTACAACGAGCTGGTCTCGGAAATCAGCCATATAGGCAGCAGAGGAAAGTACATCACTGGCACCCGACACATAGCTGTCAAAGACAACCTCATTGAGCTCACTGCGGACATTTGTCACCAGGTAATGGATGGCAGGATTTACTATTAACCAGTTGATCTATTTAATTCTGAAATCCCATAATGGCTCGATAAGTCTATAATTGATTATTTGCGTGTGCAGCTTCTATTGAACATTCAAATGTTCTTTGTGGACTTTATTCACTGAAGTTGTCTCTGTGGGACAGTGCTTCTTCTTTATATAGCAGTTTAAGACAAAGACAGTGAACTCGTTCCATTCGTTGTTGTTACTCCAGCTGTTTACTGGAGACGTGGGCGTCCAGGTGCTGGAGGTGACCCAGCTGCCCGCCCGATCCAGGGGTGGTGCCACAGAGGGAACTCCCAGCAAGCGGCGCCGCATCGAGCTGGGCTGGGAGGTCCTCCGAGACCACCTTCAACCCCAGCACAGTGACTTTGACATCATACCATGGTGAGCACCCCACTCCCCATGGGCTGAGTGCTAGAACAGAAATAACAATTTGAGTGCATACAATTCTGCGTTGCATTGTATAAGCATTTGCAACCGCAATCCAGGGACTTGTAGCGATTTCAGATGCATCTCATTGAGGGTTGGGAATCTCGCTCACGGATGCCGGCAAGTAGTCAGTGGACATCGGGTAATCGAACCCAGGTCCTTGAGCCCGATAGGCCAAACCGCTACACCTGCACTAGCCCTACGAGCGCACACACCCCCCCTCTGCATCACAGTTACGTCGCACAACCTTGATTCGTGTCCCCTGCACCAGGCTTCAGATCACCACGGTGCTGCTCTCCAAGTACCGGTCCACGGTGCCGGGCGGCGAGCTGGTCCCCCTGCTCTCTGTGCTGTGCCAGCTGCTGGGCGAGCAGCGCCGGGGCGAGAGGGGCGCCTACGTGCTGGGCTGCCTGAGGGAACTGGCCCCCTGCCCGGCGGCCCACCCGGACCGAGCCCCGGAGTCCCGGGCGGAGCTGGACCGGCTGTGGGGCCGAGTGTGGACCCTGGCCCTGCGAGCGGTCGGCTCGCCGCAAAGCGAGGCCCTCAGCTTGGGCCTGCTGACGTCCATCATCCGGGCGGGGCTGATGTCAATGGATAGGGAGTCCTGGAAGCTGTTCTCTGGCATGGCGTGCAAACCGTCTCAGTGAGTCTTTTTGGTTTTGTTCACATGGTCTCAAACTCATATTATTTTTGTTTTGCATATGGTAATATTTCTTTTATGATCGTCAACATACTAGTCGATGCCATCTTACCACTGTTGGTGAAATAAAACCCTAATATAGAGAAAGTAAGCGTTACATCCCGTGTTTACATTATTCCTCCAGCTGATAAAACTATTTAGAATATAGGTCCTACAATTAGCCCTCCTATGGACTGAATCGAGAATCCATTTGGAAACGGGAATCAAATCAGGAGCCCAAGAATCGAAATCAAATCGTGAGATACCGAAAGACTCCAAACCCCTACTTCCATGAATGTGTCCCTTATGTTGCCGTCCTCCGCTTGCTGTTTCCTCACCTGTCCAGGAGTGCAGCCGTCTGTCTGGCCCAGGCTCTGTTGAAGTGTGCCGTCCCCAAGCGTCTGGTGCGAGGCTCAGATGTGGATGGGTCCGGGTCCCGGAGTCTTAAGGAGGCTCTCGTCGGCTGGCTGCTGATGTCAGACCAGAGCGACGAGTCGGATGACAGTGTCAAGCCACACCCCATCATCTGCAGGTAGGAGCGGGGTTTAGCTGCATGGGTTGGACTACAGGGATACCCTGGTTAGAATGTCAGGGAATACGGTTAAAAAGTCTTCAATCTCTACAACGATTAATGACAATACACTTCCATGACTCCAAACTTACGCTGTGAACCTTTACTTAAGAGTGTCTTTATTTAACCTTGTTTACAGTGATTTCTCTCTCAACCTGATTGGAAACGTCCTGGTTTCCCTGACCCTGAAAGACACGAGGACAGGGCTCACCTGTCTGATGGCCTCAGAAGGATTAGATAGGTAAGACAATTACAACTTTTGTGTTTACAACATTCTAAAAACTTTCCGTCTTGTCACAAATCTCTGATCTGAACTTGATTTTACCGCTGATGTGGGCCTATTTTCCGATCTCCGTTGACATGGTACTGTTTTAATGGGAGAATGATCGATGATTAATAATGATCAATGAGAGGATAAGTTAATGGCCGCTAACTCATCCTCTCTTCCTCCTTGAAAGGATCCTGACCCAAGAGCAGGCCTCCCCAGAACCCAAAGACCCCTCCCTGGTGGAGTTGGAGCGGCTGTACCAGCACTTCAGCCTGGAGGCACCCACCGGGGTTAACAACCAGAGCGCGGCGGTGGCCTCTGCCGCCGCCCCCCCCAGCCAGCTCCCCTTGGTCCCCAGCCTCAGGGACAGGCTGCAGCAGTCGCTGCTGGCCGTGGCCGACAACCTACTGAACTGCTACTCTCCCAACGTGAGTAGTGGCCGTTAGTAGTTGTTCATAGGGCTGCTCGATTTTTGAGGTTGAAAACATTACATGATGCATTTATTCTGGATTCTTCTCCAAAAAACACTTTGTAACTGAGAACTTTGAAATTTCGCCCTTATAAAATACCCAACATTTTCAGATAGAAACTGTTCCGATCAAAAATAATGTAGAAAAATGAATCCAGCTGTTATATTTATATATGAAGCATTTAAGGAATAAAATAAATACAAATACAAATTGTGATCAAAATTCGATTAATCGCACAGCCCTAGTTGTTTGTCATTTGACTGATAATTGCGCCTGCAAACAAAGTCCCTAACGGCCTGGTGTGGCCCCCGGTCTCTCCCAGTCCCCGACCACGGCTCCCGAGTGCCTGGTGCGCTGCCTGACCCTGCTGACGGGGGTCCTCGCTGGCTACGTCTCCACAGGGGCCCTGAGCCAGGAGGAGGCCTTCAAGTCCCCGCTATTCATCAAGGCCAAGGTACCGTATGGTGGCCCTTAGCTGAAAGAGAGTGGCATGACGGCCGGCTGGGTTAGGGGGGTTGATTCCCACCGGGGCCCAGCCGAGATCAGCCTCAATAGCCTCACGGTATTGAGAGTTATATATTGTGTATATTTTTTTTCAGCCATGGAATATGGTGATTTATTTGATGTGTTTTGCAGTGTTTTACAGATCTGCGTTGAACTGGATTGTGTAGGCATTAAAAGATATTAAGAATCATGGGTTGGATCGTGTGACAATAATGCTCGGCAAGCTCATCTTGCGTGTGAAAGTCACTACAATTTCATCATAAAGATTCCCTCGAGACTCAACTGAACATCTTAACAGCATTTGTCTTGTATATGATGATCCAAAAGTATTCAGTTCTCCAACTCATACTTTCAGGCCTTAGCCCAGGAGGTCAGCGATTTTGTTTCAAGTGTGACGGTGAAGATGAAGGAGGAAGGAACTATGGCAGCGCTCAGGACTGTGATGAAGCTCTGCACTCTGTCGGCCAGCCCAGAGGCCCAGGTCAGACTGAGTTTACTCCTTAACTCGTTTTTTATTAGGCTGCAGAGCACCGTTTATATTCTTCAGAGTGGTCACTGGTCTATTTCCAAAAATACATTTGTCTCCATTCTGCAGGACCACATTTCCTCCATCTCCTTCCGACTTTTCACAAGCATCCTCCCTGCCAGACTCCTCACTGAACTGGCAGAGATCTGCAAGCTGTTGGTAAGTGACCACAGCTACAGATCCATCTACCACAAAAGAAAACTCTGTAGTTTTACCCAGAGTTGATTTGTCCTTGAGTCATTTGGGCAATAAATGTTCCCTCAGCATCCACTGGTCCATCAAGTGATCTCCAATAAATCACATAATGCCTTCCAGCCCTTCAATTTTTTATGGTCCGGTGTTGGAATAGGTCACAGGTAACATATCCGCATTAAGTTAACCCTCCCTTCCCCTGGTTCAGCTGAGCAGTGTCTCCAGGACAGCCAGTGCACAAGTTGAAGACCAGCGCAGCATGCTGGAGGACGAGTGGGATGCAGTCCGGACTCAGCAGCCGCCACCGGTGGACCACTTTGACCTGCTGAGCGACGACGAGGTGCCTCACTCCAGCACCAACCAACCCCACCGGCCCAACGGCGACGGGGCTGAGGTGGTCGCGTGTGGTCCGGGTAGGAAGGGGGGCAGGGATGACTTATTCGTTAACCAGCTTTTATGATGATACATATATCAAAACATAGCCTCTCTATATGGTATTTGGTGGCGGTGATAGTCTGTCAAACCACAAATGTACAGTATTTTACATTTTATTCAGTCAAACCAAATCTGCATGGCTGCCTGATGTGGGGTAGGCTATAAGCAGCAGCAGTAGAAGTGATGGTTTTAGATGACTGATTTTGGACAATTTGGAAGAGGAGTATGGGTGATCAGGAAATCCTGAGAATTGTTTCCCCGAACGAATCTTTACAATCCCAAATCCAGTTTAAAATGATTGAACTACAAGGACACTCTCTCTCTCTCTCTCTTTTTGTTGTGTTCCACATGGTCCAGTCCTTCCTTTTTAAGAAAAAAACAAAGTTAAACCAAAGGAATAGTTCAATACAGTTGAGTGATTACATCTACAGCAACTTATGTCACTTGCTGATTTTGATAGCCAACAAAAAGCTATTTTTAACTACCCCTGCAGGTGCAAAGAGCCTTTTGGCAGAAGAACATCTGGCCAGCGAGGACCTGGCTCTCCTGGCGAGCCTTGAGTTCCTGTGTGTGTGTGCTGGGGTCCAGCCAGCCCACAGCCTGCTGTTCAAACCCCAGGAGGTGCGGCGCAAGCTGCTGCAGCTGCTGGAGCACGTGGACTTCAGCAAAGCACTGCATGTCAACGTGGTGGGCAGCCTTTAGCGGTGTGATGACTATGATCGGCGCCATAATTGTCGCCAGTTATATATTAATATAGAAGCGGTTCTAGTGGGACGAAGGTGAAGACAACCATCATGTCGTTAAGACTATATATAAAGGTACAATATGCCAAATGTTGACCTAGCTTATCCAAAGAGAACCACCTCATCCTCCAAATACGAGGTTCGCTAGAAACGCGTCACATCGCTGCTGCACTGACAATCTACGTGACAGAATGTGTTATGCAGCACATTTCAAACACATTTGTGTTGCATATTGTACCTTTTTAACGACAATGCCATGAAATTGTTAAAACCACACTGTGGGGTAGGCGATGGACGGGTTTGTCCCATTGAAGAGCGAATGTGTCTCTCCCACAGTATCTGGTCCTGTTGAAGAAGCTCCCCGCTGAGGACACTCTCTCTCCAGAGGAGTTGGATCTGCTGCTCAGCCCCCTGGCGTAAGCGCATGCACACACACACACACACACACACACACACACGCACACACACTTCTTGCTGACTGTTCGAATTGTATCCTCTTTTATCTGAATTTAAGTGTCTTCATTGATTATTCGTATACCTTTTGTATTCACTGCGCAAACATACCAGAAGATGTTTTTGCTTGTGCAAACTTACCTGGCTCTCTCTCTGCTTCTGAGAGAAAGTGGCTGCTGGCACACATGCATATGGGATCCCTCAGTGTACAACGGTGTCTCCGTGTTTTTGTGTCCTTAGGGACTTGTGTTCGCTCTACCGCCAGGACCAGGAGGTCTGTACCACGGTGCTGCTGGGGCTGTTACCGGCCATCCAGTGCGTGGGACAGACCCAGCACCCGGCCAGTGAGATGCGCCACGTCCAGGGTGTTCTGCTGCAAGTCATGTCCGGCTTCTGGTGAGTGCCACAGTTCATAGACATATTTGTGAGACACAGGGTTTGATCCAGCAATGCTTCAAAGCAAGGGTAGGCCATTCATTTTTGGAGTATTATTTGTCCTTTTTGTTGAAATTCTCTTGACATCTGACCAGCAATCAATGACAAAAAAAAAA
This sequence comes from Merlangius merlangus, assembly GCA_900323355.1. Classification (NCBI taxonomy): domain Eukaryota; kingdom Metazoa; phylum Chordata; class Actinopteri; order Gadiformes; family Gadidae; genus Merlangius; species Merlangius merlangus. The sequence continues at coordinate 7,185 of OOFH01054474.1, read as the reverse complement.
GACAATTTGTGTATGTGGCTGTCACAGGCCTGTAATAAGCCCTGCCAATCATTTAATTCGGCCCAAATGAAATGATTGGATGGCCCACCTGTCAGTCTACCTAGCTGAGCACCCTCTGCCCGCTGCTAAAGCTGGCGAGTTAGTCACGTCTTTTGGGAAAGTGGCTTTGGAGGAAGGCCTGACGGGAACAGTGTGATTTATTTCAGTTGGATTCTTTTGGTTTTCAGTTGTACCTCCCCTATTTTTTGGGGGGGAATTCTAAGAGTTTTGCTTTTAAAAGGAGACACTAATTTCTTCTGTTAATTTCTTGTTTGTTGATATGCTGTTGTTTTGCTGTGTCTTAGCATCCTGGCCCAGACAGGGAAGTGCACAGCGGGTGTGCGTGCTGGTTTGGTGAAATGCCTGGTTGCTTTACTGGAGGCAAGTCATTCATAGTGTTATAATACACCGTGATAGCTTGCAGAGCCTTTCTTAGTATGTTCCCTTTGTTTGTATACGTTATTTTCCTCTTCTTTCCTTAAACTTACATTTACATTACATTTAGGGCAACAATATATCGCTGTCGGTAGAGAAAGGATGTTCATAGAACCAAGTACAAGTACAACAATCACTAGGCTAACCAATTGCCCGTGTTACAGCAATGATAGCAGCTACTGCAGTTGCTACACAGTCAAGTACTATAATACAACACAATACAATACAGTGTACAATGGTGGCCGGAGGGGGGAGGGTGGCTATGCAGAGTCCAGCTGGACTCTGAACAGGTGAGTCTTGAGTCTTTTTCGGAAGATAGTGAGCGACTCTGAGAACGGCAGGGAGCTCGTTCCACCACTGAGGTCCCAAAACCGAGAAAAGTCGTGACTTTGCTGAACGACCTTTGCGAGCTCTTAGCGATGGCGGTACCAGACGTCCAGCTGAGGTAGTTGAGCGGAGGGATCGGAAACTTCACAACCTATGCTCCTTCTTGTCAGGCTGACCCTTGTTGTGAGTGGGCGGTCCTGGACCTGAAGGAGGAGGAGCTTCCTGTATCCGTGCTGCTTCCCTCTCACCTGGCCGACGCCCACCACCACGTCCGCATGTTGGCCGCAATGTCCGTGGAGAGGTTGGTACCTACCAACTGTTACAGCACATGTGTCTGCAACACCTGATACCTGCATTTTAGATTTATTGGACGACACTGAATTAAATGTCATCCATGACTTGTCTTTCAATTGTTACATGAACCGTCCTTTCTTATTTAACTGATAAGGGGCGTGGCTCCTGGGTTATATTTGCATTGGTTTTAAGATTCCTAATTGGGATGATCTACCGTCTCTCCCTGCTGTATCAAGGCTGTTTGTGGAGATGAAAGCTGGCCAGCCAGAGAGGAGGATGCTGCCACTGCATCACCAGCAGGAGGCCTTTGAGAGAGTCTACCTCAAGGCTCAGGAGGGAATGAGGTTCTCGGTAAGAATGGACATTTACTAGTCACCTCTCGTCCCCCGTCGGAAGCTAGCTGAAAAATTAGTCTTGGTGAATTGTACATCATTATTACGCCATCATATTCAATTAAAACTAGGGTAGGCTTACAAGCCAGCCAGAGAAAGCTCGAAATTGTACCCCTCCATGTAGTTCTCCCTCCAAATCCACTTCTCCAAAACACAGGAGTAGCTTTAGCAAAATGTCTGTCTAGCCTTGTGGATGATTCCAGTCATGCACCATGAGTGCGTGAATGTGTTGAGGTCGCCGGATAGGTAGGTAGACAGACAGGTAGGCCTGTATTAAATCCCCTTCCAATTATTGCATTCGGCCCACATACACCGGATTTTTGTCATTTTTTGTCCCAAGGTTTTGATTTATTTATGCTGCAGCAAAATAAACGATTCGAAAGAAGATTGCCAACCCCAGCTCTACTGTGCTTATACTGACATTTATGCGCGTCTCCCTGGTCACCCAATCCCAGCAGAGCGGCCCCTCAGAGGAGCTGCGCGACGAGGCGTTCAACCGAAAGGCCTCCCTGCTGAAGTGTGTGTCGGTGGTGCTGTGCTGCAGCCCCGTGTGTGAGAAGCAGGCCCTGTTCGCCCTCTTCCAGTCACACAAGGAGAACAACATCGAGGATCAGCTCATCAAGAAGGTCAGGGCCTCAACTGAGTGTTAATGGTGCAACTGACTCAGGGTGGCTGTAATGCCACTTTATACTGATCAATACAAGTATCTAAGTGGGGATTGATGTCAGCGATTCATACTTAATTTAGGTATTTTTTTCATATTTAACACTCATATTCCGTCATGTATTTCTTATTTGTGCCAGTTTGTTTTGTACAATTTCTATCTATAGTTTTTGGGTACAATTTTTACTTCATGTCATCTTTTACCCCCTAAAGAAATTGCGTTATCTTCTGTTTGCTTATTCAATGTTCTCCTCTATTCATATTTAAATTATTTATGCATTTAATGTGCGCTTCAGTGCATCTAATCTGTATTTGTATCTACATGGAGGCTACACGACTGAGATGTGCTGCTGGCCCTCTGCCCTGCAGGTGCTGTGCAGTGTGTCCAGAGCGCTGGGCTACAGGAGTGTGAAGGGCTTTGTGAGTTCCCACCTGTACTACCTGGTGGCCGAGTGGCTGGGACAGAGGCAGGCCGACGACCGCTACAACCTTGAGTCCTTCCCCTTCGCCCTGCTGGGCCACGACATGCTCCACGACTTCTACAGGTGAGGAAGGGGAGAGAGTGGCCCAGACTCACAGGAGGGGGGGGGGCTTGCCCCTGGAAAGCATCTTGGGATTGGCTGGGTCAAATGGAAGCTTGTTTTTTAACCTTTTTTTTTCTCATCAGAATTGATTACGCCTTTGCTGCTTTGTGTTGTTGTTTTTTACTGGATTTTGTTTAAAACTCTGGGGAATATCCTTCCCATGTTCATGTTCATAAAATGTATACATATTGATAATTCATGATTTCATCTACTGCATGTATTCATATAAAAATAAATAGCTTTTCACTAAATGTTGATTTGGGCCTTAACTTTGTCGAGTATCTTAAATCCCCCAGCACCCATCAGCATGAATAATCCTCATAACCCGTCGTGTTGTTTTTCACCCTTTCTGTAGCGCCTCCTTCCAGGTGCTCATCCCCCACCTGGTGTACCTGGAGGACTTTGAGCAGGTCAGGTCCATCGGAGGCCTGCTGGGGAAGGACTGGAGGGAGCTGCTGGCCGACTGCTTCCCCAGGATCATGGTGAACATCCTGCCGTACTTCGTGCTGTCTGGCCAGGACCCCCAGGTGGCGCTGCAGAGGGGGAGGGCCACCAAGGTGTACGACCTGCTGAAGGACAGCAGCTGCCTGGGGAAGCAGGTCCGGCTCCTTTTTGTGTTTGAGTCAATGGAACGCTCTGCTTTGGTGATCACATGACCCCTTCGGACGGCATACAACCAATATGCCAATTGACTGAAATAGATGTATTACTTATCACCAAGTGATGATGCATCAGAGATATTACATTTCTAGAAAATGCTTTCTTAATTAAAGACAAAAGTCAAAGTATGTTTCATTTGTTCAGTAAAGCTGTTCTAGGAGGAGTTGGGTCTCTTGATGTTATTATTATGTTTTTTAAATGTGCATAGATGCCCTTCTGTGATCCATATTAAGCTGAATGACCTGAACTGGTGATGAATCATCCGTTGGCAGAGTGTCTGTCTGCGATTCGAGCTCATATGTCTTTGCAAGAGCAGTGCATCGAACTCTTGCCTCCCTTGCTGTCGCCCACAGAGGATCGACAGCCTGATCCAGTCCAACCTGGCGCACATCGTGGTGGAGCTGCTGCTGACTCTGTACGAGGGGGCCGGGACAGGCGACCAGGAGAGGGGGGACCTCCAGCGGTTCATAGGGTGAATGAGCAGCGGTCATGCACACGTCGCCCATGTATTGCAGCCAAAGTGCCCACCCCAAGTCTTAACAAACATTGATTCTGTTGGTTTGTAGTGAGCTGGATCCTGCACCGAACCCGCCCTACTTCAGCTCCCATGTGATCAAAGCCACGCTGGACTACATCAGCCGTTGTCACGGCGCAAACCATAAGTCTCTGGTCGCCATTTTGTCCAAGAACCCGGTAAGACCGGACTTACTCATTCAGGCAACGGTTTTATCCAAAATGACTAACAGTGAATACAGATACATGTCCCCATAGAGCAGGTAGTGGTTAGACATCAGACAGCAGAGCCATCCCTCATTGGGGGCAAATATGGTGTACTCAGAGCACCATGTCGGCCCCCAGGAAGGGAAGGATAGTCTGTAATTGCGTGCAGTATTCCGATCCTTTTGTAAGTTAAAATGCATTTGTCGTATATAATATTAATTTTATTTTATTTTTTTGATGTGAATTGGTCCATAACTTTTTGGGCACCCTTCTGCTATTACTTTTAATCTGGCTACTGCTAGATAAGCCATCTAGTCTGTAGCTAGCAAGCTACTGCCAGAGGAAGTACTTAAAATGTAGATTTTCTTGTCTTCTAACTATCTATATCCGAAACCACCCTCAAATATACAAAACTGAAATCCCTCACTCTTCCTCTCCTCCATTTCTCCCCCTTCCTCGTCCATCTCATCGCACTCCAAACCGTGGCGTTGGGTTTTCCCAGATCTCCATCCAGAGGATCCTGCTGGCGCTGTGTGAGAAGGCGGTGGAGACGACCAACGGCTACGAGCGCCACCGCATCCTGCTGATGTACCACCTGCTGGTGGGCCTGCTGCTGGGGGAGATGGAGGAGGGCCTGGGGGGAGCCTGGGCCTTTGTCCTGAGAGACATCATCTACACGCTCATACACCACTTCAACAGCAGGTGGGGTTTACACCACCTGCGCTGAAACACGCTCATGCACCACTTCAACAGCAGGTGGGGTTTACACCACGCGCTGAAACACGCTCGTACAGAAAGAAACACGCCTAGACAGATTTTTCGTAAAGTTGGACCAATCGTTGGTGGTAACAGTGATGGATTCACACACACCTTATATTGTAAGGGGCAGTGTAGTCCTAGTGGTTACGGTGCTTGACACCACCTAGAGGTTCTTTGGTTTCAACGCCGTGCCCAGTCTACCTGTAGTCATCCCTGAGCATGCCTAACTTCTACCTCTTCTGTGACGTGTTAAAAAAAAATGCTTTAGTTTAGACCGCTTTTATTTTGGAGGGTTGGAGTAGATTATGTTGCGGCTCTAGGAAAATTGTCAAAATGGCTTCATAAACATTAGTAAAAAGAAGACATCCACTGACAACAAAACATTCTTGTTTCTTCTTAAACCATCTTATGCTTTAATGGTTTTAATTTTCCTTCAAACATATTTTATGCACATGATTCCTGCCTATGTCAAGCCCTATGTATGGCCTTTGTGTTTTGAAGGGGGCTATTGAAAACAAACTTGCCTTTTAAATGTTTTTTTCTCCTGTAGTCCGGAGCAGTGTGACGAGGTGTCCACCCGCAGCCTGCTGCTGTGCTGTGACCTTCTGGCCGCTGTGTGCCGGGCCGCGCTGCAGTTCTGCCCCGACGCTCTGGAATGCCACCTGCAGGTGATCCTGGGTACTCTCACTGCCCAGGTGACCAGCCGACCGGCCATCTCACAGCAGGTGAGGAACCCCACGCCTGGTCTGAAACCTATTTCAGACGTTGTTCTTCTTTGAAAGTGTTTCAGTTAAAATATATGATGTTGGGTGAATTGATTTATAATTAAAAATATGCGATAGATGGAATAGTTTGAATTTGAAATAAACATTTTAACTGCATGGAATTCGTGGTAATAATAGTACAATAATACATTTTATTTATAAAGGACATCTTTTGATGTAAATCACTTTGAATATTAAGAATTAGAACAATGGAGCTTCATAAGCAGGACATTATTACGAGAGGACAGAAAACAAACCAGATTAAAGGCTACATTCAAATGAAATAAAAGACCACATCAGGTGAAAGCCAGTGTTTAAAAATGGGTTTTAAGATGTGATTTAAAAGAAGCAGCCGAGGTAGCTTTTCTGAATGTTCTAGATGTAGATAAAGCGGTTTTTCAAGCAGTGTTCGTCGCAGCAGGTTCTCCTTGCCTCGGCTCAGATGCTATTCCTCTCTGGCCCTTTAGGTACTCTCTCTCTTGAGGTTCCTGGTGGTGGAGAACCAGGAGAAGCTGCGCAGCGCCATCTGCAGGTTGGAGCCCTTCCCCGACGGCCCCGGGGAGTTTAAAGAGCTGCGCTCCGTGCAGCACGAGCTGAAATACAGCTCCGGGACCTTCACTCTGCGACAGGTAACTCAAACTGCCATGGACACAACACATACAAAAAATACCGTAATGTATATTTTAGTACTTGGAGTGATATTCCATCATCAGACTTCCATTTATAAAATGTTATCCATAGCTCCCTTTCATACCATCTCATGATTTTAAGGGCTCTCGAACATCTGATTTCTCTCTGGTCCCCACTAAATGGAGTTCATTTATCTAGCACTTTCAGACCTGTGGTCACTCAAAGCACAACATTAACCCCTTCATAAACATATTCTCATACCAACTGTGGTGGAAGCCTCAGACACCTCGACGCAGCTAGACAGAGCCAGGGATCGAACCGGCAACCTTCTGGTTGCCAGAAAACCCGCTCTACCTTTTGAGCCACAGCTGCCCACTAGCATCCAGCAGCGTTGTGTCATGGATCACCAGTTCCCAGGTTCCTCTAGTGTCTTAAGACCGCAGGTAGCTTATTATAAGCCATGGGTCCATCTTTTCCTCTCTTCTTCCGACAGGAGATAGAGCACTTCCTGTCCGTGACTTCATGTGACACGCTGCCGCTGACCAGACTGGAGGGTCTGAAGGAGCTGAGCAGACAGCTGAGGCAGAACAAGGCCGCCATCAGAGAGCTGCTGAAGGAGTGCCACGGTGAGGAACGCTCCAGGGGTGGAGGAACGCTCCAGGGGTGGAGGAACGCTCCAGGGGTGGAGGAACGCTCCAGGGGTGGAGGAACTCTGAACTCTTGAAAAAAAGTTGACTAAAACACAACTACATTAAAATCGATTTCTTTTTCCCTAAACCAACATTCGGCCAACATCTTACTTATTAGTTATATTTGCATCATTTATTTTATTCAGTGCAGGATAATTCAGTTTAAAAGCAACACATTTTAGAGGAAAGGTCAACTGTTTCTCAATGCTGTACATACCTACATCAAGCC
>OOFH01054457.1:12325-25803 GCA_900323355.1 Merlangius merlangus | reverse complement strand
TGCCTTTTTTTTGTGTGGGGGGGGGGGGGGGGGGGGGGGGGTCTAGACGTAGAGTCTAGACCTCTACAATAATTTGCATGCACACTCCCGAATTTTTTTATGAATGAAGATGCCTAAATGCAAGAATGAGTTCACGTCGGAGTGTAGGCTACAAACGCGATTAACTATTTACAAGTGCAACATCACCGACATATTCTTTATTTGGCTGACCACTTGTTTTTTGGGAAAAAGGCGTGCATAAGGCGCATAAACGTCTTGTGAGCAGCGGCTGTTAGATAGAGTCCTCACGGCAGGGCCTTAGCCACCTAGCAGCCGCCCCTGTTCTCAACGCCATCCTTGTGCCTCCTTCACACAGGCGACATGATGACGCTGTTGATGAAGAAGGACACCCTGACGGAGGAGGCCACCCAGTTCTACATAGCGGAGACCGTGCTGGCCATCGACTCCATCCACCAGCTGAGCTTCATCCACCGAGACATCAAGCCCGACAACCTGCTGCTGGACTCCAGGGTAAGGGACGGGGCGGCGAGCTCGCAAACCCAATATCAATATGACTCGTTTGTGTTTTGTACGACGACAAGTGTACGTAAAGGACGCGTTTAACGGTGATCCTCCTGCCACGGTCCCAGGGTCACGTGAAGCTGTCAGACTTCGGCTTGTGTACGGGTCTGAAGAGAGCCCACCGCACCGAGTTCTACAAGAACCTGAACCACAGCCTGCCCAGCGACCTCAGTAAACAAAGTCAGTGACGCCGTCATGGAGAGCAGGGGGTCTCAAACTCGTCTTACCCGGGGGGCCCGCTGGAGGTAGAGTCTGGGGTCAGGCTGGGCCACATCAAGTATCCAACACAAAAAAAAGTAGCACAACTGACCCAATCTGAGTTTGTGATCGGGCCATGATTAGATCACGTTGGCTTTGTAATCGCTGACAACAGGGGACATTTCATAGCGGTTGGTGGAATCCGGGACATTTGTGCGTCCTTTTGGCTTTTGTCGGGACTCAGGACACGCAACTCAAAATTGGGACTGTCCCGGCAAAAACCGGGACATCTGGTCACCCTATCACAAGTGATAAAAAAAAAAGCGTGGCAAGCGACTCAGCAAAAATGTGCACTAAACTTTAATGTCAAACAGGGGGGCCACAAAATATCCTCCCGCGGGCCTCAATTGGGCCGCGAGTTTGAGACCCCCTGATGTAGATCATGTTTACATTTTTTCTACGTTTATGGAAGGTGAGTGCATTTATTTGAGCAGACTCATTTCAAATGTACCATGGCTCTATTCAGCGTTTCAGAATATGAACTCTAAAAGGAAAGCGGAGACGTGGAAGCGAAACAGGAGACAGCTGGTGAGGATCCCATTCTTGCAACATTGGTGCAAAGGCAATATATTGTACATCATCTAGTCCCTGAAGCTTCTATGGTATTCATTCTGTGTTCCTAACCCCTCGAAAAATCAATGTTTTCTCCTAACATGTCACGTTAACCCGTTGCCCTTCTCTGGATCTTCCTGGACAGGCCTTCTCCACGGTGGGCACCCCAGACTACATCGCCCCCGAGGTGTTCATGCAGAACGGTTACAACAAGCTCTGTGACTGGTGGAGCCTGGGGGTCATCATGTATGAAATGCTGATAGGTAACCGTGGAACACCTCTTTAAGATAAAAACGAGAGGATTCCTCTCAAGGGGTTTATCCCACGCAAATAAAATTTCTGAGAATATACATGTTGCAAATTAGAGTTGAGCAAGTGGGTCTTCCCCCCCGTCTACAAGTCCTTGTGTCTGCAAATGAACCTATAAACCGATCAACAAATGGAGCATTTACAGTCATGAAACAAAGGAACTTAAACCGTAGCAGCTGTGTGTAACACGACGTCGGTGATCTGAAGTTTAAAAAAAGATTTTAACAAACAACATGAACTGAGACGATTGCGGCAAGTAACTCAATATTAACAACATTATAATGCACTTCAATGCGGTAAAATGGGTCAATGACTTCTGGAAACAGAAGGAGGAAATGTTTCAGTAGATCTTCTGTGGGCCATTGCTGCCCTCTGCGAAGGCTTGAAAAGAAATATTTCAAGAATATTTTCGTTTAAAGAGGCCATTTTTGATTGAGTGGATTCTGAGCATCCAATGTGATTTCCCAGGATACCCACCGTTCTGCTCGGAGACCCCGCAGGAGACGTACAGGAAGGTGATGAACTGGCAGGAGACGCTCATCTTTCCCCCGGAAGTACCGATCTCCGAGAAGGCCAAGGAGCTCATCCTGAGGTACGCTTCAGCGTGGGCTTGAACCCCCGTCCCCACGCAGGTTGTATCATGTGCCAAGTGAACCAGAAACCGTATCATTTGTCGCTTTAAATGTGTTTTGTATGTTGTCTATATTCTTAAACATGTTGTCTGTATTCCATGCTGTGTTGTCACCGTTACTAAAATAATAGAAATGGTCTAAAATAGCAGCCCTGGTCCAATCCGGTGCCCGTTAGTCGCAGCGATTAGACTGCAATGCAGAGGAGGTTTGATAACACTCTGTGTGGATGTGTGGAGCTACGTCTCGGGGCATTAATGTTGATCGCTCATCATACCGAGAGGGTGAAGCTTCTCAGACGCTTCCAGCACAGCGCCGCATTGCGCAGCGCATTTCATAATACATTGGTCATTAAAACGTTCATATTCAACGGCACGTACTAGCTACAAAAACGATTTATTTGCGCTGGGTCGTTACCATGGGGATTACACCTACTTCCCTCCTTCTTGGAACTGTCAGCCCAAAACACATAAAAACACAATTTAAAGTGTTTGAATTTGAGTTTAAACAGGCAGTTCACTTAAGTGGGATATACACTCCTGCATTACAGCTTGCTTGCCTAGAGACACGACATGGATCTCTGCAGAGCTGCCTGTGTTTATACTTCTACGACCCCATTACCAATGTACACAAGGGGGCAGCATAGCCTTTCTGACCTCAAACGTACATAAACGGCCAGGAGCTGTATCGGGAGACTGAGTTCCTCCGTACTTTGTTGTCTCTGAGGAGCAACATTGACTTTGGCTTGAGTGTAATTCGGCTGTGACCCATTAAACTGCGTTCGCGTTGCAAAGCGCTGACGAGATATGGCGCCTTCGCGTTGGCCTCTGCAGGTTCTGCTGTGAAGAGGAGCACCGCATCGGAGCCACAACAGTGGACGAGATCAAGAACAACGCCTTCTTCGAAGGGGTGGATTACGACCACATCAGGTGGGACCTTTTGATCTTTACTTTAGACCCGCCGCGTCGAAAGTGACATTTCTGTTCATTGATGATTCCCCGTTTGTTCTTCCAGAGAGAGACCCGCCGCCATTCCCATCGAGATCAAAAGCATCGACGACACGTCGAACTTTGACGAGTTCCCCGATTCCGATATTCTCCAGCCGACAAGTGAGGACATATCTGCAACGCATCAATCCCATCACGTCCCTGTATATTTTCCCAGGCTCGACTCTCTATATCATTCTTGTGTATTTCTTCCCAGCCGCTCCAGTTGTGTCCAACCAGACGGAGACGGACCTGAAGAACAAGGACTGGGTGTTCATCAACTACACATACAAACGCTTTGAAGGGCTCACGGCCCGCGGGGCCATCCCCTCCTACATGAAGTCTGGAAAGAGATGAGCTCTTCGCCGTAGGACTCTCAAACCGTGCTGTCAAACAAAAGTCCCGCCCTCAAAGTAATCAACACAATGTGTGTGAGGCGGATTTCCCTCTTGGGCTGTCCATGTTCAGGAAGATGAAAAAACGCTCTTACTTTTCATCGTTGTAAAAAAAAAAAATGGATTGATGCTTTCTTTTTTTTTTTGGTATGCTTCACTTTTAAAATATTTCCATTCTTGGAATGTATATTTGTTTTTCAGTGCCTCAATTCATCCAATATCGATTTATTTTTATTTTTATTTTTTACTCTCTGATGTCATTTTAGAATGTTCCTCAAACCTGTGGACCGCTGCACATAGTGCTTCTCGTCTGCAATTCCGAATACCAGCAATTTACTCGTTGCGTCGTGCGGCCTTTAGTCCTGTGTGGGGCCTACGATCAGCAGCTACTACGGTTTACACCAGGCTTTTATTCTATCCTCACTCTTCACTTCTGAGACGCTTCCTCAGGCTCCTCGTTCAGTACACCCTACGACACAGTAGAGCTGTGATCTTCGCTCAAGATGCATATCAAAGTGTGACTTTACTTTTCCCACAGATGCTATTGGAGTGTATATGCTAATAGTTTGGGTGGAAAAGCTCTTCACGGCTGCAAGTTGTTTCCCTTTTTAAATGACATTTGCTTCTTGTTACCAAATGACTCGTAACCAAAGAGCTGAATGAATCATGTCTTAAATTATGTTTATACTCTGTATGTAGTGTTTGTAGTTTCACTTAGGACTCGCTCAATACGCATTAATGCACATATTGGTAGCAACAAATTCCCAGCTTGAGTTTCATGCTTTTTATGAATGGAACAAATGACAAAGGATGTAATACTTGTACTATGTTGTTGTGCCACCTTTATCAAAACAAAAATACAATTTCACTTTGGATACAAATGTGTGTTTGATACATCACTGATGCATTGCCTATTCTATATTCTTTGTGGCCTCCCAGAATTCATGGGTTCAAACTCGGCTGTGACCTTCTGTTTGTGAAGGTTCTCCCCATCTTCTTTCCTCCTTGGCTTTCCACCAGCTGCTCATGATTTCACCTACACCAGAAGATGTGCATGTTAGGTTAAAGATCACATGGCATGAAAAAATTTCACTTTCTGAGGTTTTCTAACATTATGAGTTCCCGTAGCCTACCTATGCTCCCCCAGTAGCTAGAAATTTTGTTGGGTGTAAAACGAGCACTAGGCATTCTGCTCCGCCTTTGAAAAAACAAAGCTCAGACGCACAGTTTTGGAATTTTCCCCGTATGTCATCATAAGGGGAGATGCCACCTCCCCTTTCTCTGCCTTGCCAGCTCAGAGAATTTGGCCCGCCAATGAGATACGACTGTGCCAGCAATGTGTGTGTCGTCTGGGATTGCTACATTTAGCAGCCAGTTCAGTGTTTCTCCATCCAGGTGCACCACACCTCTAAGACCATGTGGGGCTCCAAAGGTCGGACACACGTTGATAATGTGCGAGACCGTCTGGGTAGCCCCACAATGGCAGGTGTCTGAGGGGCTTGATCCTATCATCTTCAGGAATGACTGGGTTCTCCCCCAGCCTGTTCGGAGGTGGTTGAGCCGAACCCATGCCTTCCGCGGGAGTGTATGTCCAGGTGGTGTTGGAGAAGGGGTGGCGATGAAGGCGTGCAGGTAAGTGTTTGCGTCCTTCCATTCATCTTGCCAGCTCATGTCCATCCATGTCTCAGAGACAGGGCCAGACCTTAGAAGATCCGCAGCTCTGGTGGCGAAGTGTGGCCTGGAGATCCTTTGGGGTGTGTTCTGCGGTGCCGGGATGATGTTATTTCCGCCAGGCAGGAGTGCCTTCTCCGCAAGCTTGAGGATCTGGGAATCGCGCCTTACTTTTGGTGGATGGATTCCGGATAGTACAGGTAGCATCACTGTTGGAGTTGGTGTGTGTGTGTGTGTGTGTGTGTGTGTGTGTGTGTGTGTGTGTGTGTGTGTGGGGGTGTGTGTTTACACACACTAACGCAAGTGTTATTTGGATAACTGTTCTTCTGTTGGTATTATGGTGCATAACACGTCGGACTATCGTCTCTGGTATTTCCACAACAAGACTTGTAGTGGGGGTTATCTCAGTCATGGTTTCAGAAGGAATTGAGGGAAAGGAACTTTGGCTTTGACTCCCTGGAGTACATGAACCACAACATGGAGGAGAAAGTGATTGTTGCCAGCGTATGCCTCCTACTTGAGCCCCGCTTCCCGCTGCCGAGGGACCGCTGCCAAGGGACCACTGCCGAGGCGCTGCCCGCTGCCGAGGCGGTGGTCCGTCGGCAGCAAGGTGTCCGGCAGCAGACAACCGCGGTCACCAATCCATTTCTCCTCCATGTCGTGGTTCAGTCTACCTCAGATTGATGTTGAAGAACCAGAGACGTCGGAGAACGTCGGTTCTCCGACGCAGTCGTTTGAGATTCATAATATCGTCTGGAGGCTCACACAGCTTTTGGCCGTAATAATAAATCTTATTTGATATAGATATCTATGTATAATATGATATTATTTAGATATAAAGCTCCAGGACTCCCACCGGAGCACCCGGAGTGTTCTAGATAGAATATTTACAGAACACGGCCAAAGGCTGTGTGCGCCTCGCCATTGTGATACATCCACTGTTAACAGAGCACATGGTACCGTGGCAGGAAGCTGCTCAGGGCCACACCCCCACCCTCCTTCTTGACCCGCCTCTCTCCTCCTCATTTGCATTAAAGCTACAGACACCGAAACGGCGCGTTTGGGGAAAGCTCAATGTGCGATTGGCTCGTAGTGGCCGTAATTCTGCACCACGGCTGAATTTCAGGAACGTCTTCAAATACTCTGTTTGGGGCCCACTAATATCTATGTTAAAGCATCCATAAAGTAGCATGCCATGGGACCTTTATTTCTCCTGCCTGTGCCCTTGATTAAGGCACTGGCAGTGGACCGTCATTGGGTCTGCAGGTCTATACTGCTGCTGCCCACTGCTCCAGGAGATGGGGCAAATTCAGAGAATATATTACCCCCAAGGGTAGACAATAAAAGGTCTCTTTTATTGTCTATTCTAAAAGTTGACAACTTTTAGAATAGAGTTCCATTTGTGGGAATGTTATGTTCAACCTTAAACCTGAGCAAGAATGAATGGGAAAGAGCCATGGTTGGATTTATACGAGTAGTCATGATTCAATATCCTTTTTGCCGAGAAAAAATAAGTATATTGTATTCGAAAATCAAATATGAAAAATTTGTGTCAAAATGGACATTAATAAACTCCAATACAGGTTTTCCTTTAATATTTCAAAAGCAGCATTACAAAACACAATTTCATATAACCAGATGAGTGGAAGTCATATTGAATGGTCTGAATCATGTCCCTGCCAGCCATCAGTGCCAAGGTAGGCGCGATCCTCCTGGCTGTTCTGGACTCCATGTTCATTTCATCCATGGCTAGGTGCTCTGTGCTTTCCTGGTTCTCTTCGTCTGCCTCTGTATCCCGCATGGTGTGAAAAATCGTGTTTCTATTTTAATTATTTTCATTTACAACTGTGGTTTACAGGGTTGGAGGCAAACTGGTGCCATTCATTTGTAGGGGAAAAATGGATCATGCCAATGAATCCAAAAATACCTATTTCGATAATCAATTAAGGCGCGATATTATGCCACCAGGTTTGAGTTTGATTAGTCTTGCCGCCTGTGTTTAAGTGACATCACAAGTGGGCGTGTCCACCTAGATGTCAGTGGACTGTTGCAAGTGTTGCTTGTCCACACTCCCACTTGTGATGTAACTAACACAGGAAAATGCAGATTTTCAAACTATTGGTGGCATAAAATCACCCTTTTAACGTGTTCATGTTAATTTGGCAGCTTACCATGTACTTAGTTTTGATAGGTTCCTGACCTTTACGTTTATGTCATGAGGGCTGAGACCAAAAGAAAGAAGTATCTAGAACCGTCCAGGACTCCAGTCTTTCCCTTGTTTCCATTAAAGGTTGGGTATGGGATTTGAGAAACGCCAGCAGATTTTGAAAATACACAACTCAAATTGTCCTACCCCCTCTCCTTCAACGCTGACTCTGCGAACACAGATGCGCGAGAGCGAGCCATTAGCTAGTTAGCTAGCACCAGTAGCTACCGCAGGATAACAACAAACAGAAGCTTGCCCTGGGTCACGAGCTTTGAGTACGTGCACGAAGGGGTCACACGCGGGGGGGAGGGGGAGTGCAGTACGACCGTTTGATTGACATGCTTACTGTCCAATGCCACTCGCTGGTTCTGGAAATCATTGGCTGTTTTTCGAGCCCTGCCCGTTCCACAGATTATTGACTTGTTTAATTTCCATGTCAGTACTTCTAACTCAGTGGCTGTAAGTGGGATATGATAAGGATTTCAAGTAATTCTGCAAAAATGGCCAAAAAAGGGAATTCCATACCCAACCTTTAAGATATGAAATATTCACAGTAGTTTGCTCATTGTGTTAGTATTGTTATTTTTACTCTGTTTTGTGTGTCAAATCTACAAAATATACGTCCTTTATATCTTAAAATAGATTTTTGGACTATATGCTCCTTTTAAAGTGGACAACCAGTAGACCTATATGGAGTATAAGAGATGGGTTAACCCTACCTGCAGCCTTACTTTCAATATGAATTATTCATTACCCGGTGATAGTCAATTTATTTGTGTAAATGTCAACAAGCCACTTGAATCAACAAGTTATTGTGCTATCGTTCATTTATTTAAATGTTGTGTGGGATTTACGAGGTCAGCACATACATGTCGTCTAATCAGTGACGTACTTAAAGCTAAGGCGTTCTCTTTAAGTAGACAGAAAGATATCGTCAACAATACGTCAGTCTGTTACACGTTATAATCATGAGTTCACCATTAATGGTGACGACAATGGTTTAAAGCTTGAGTGTTTGTTCGGACATGTCATTATTATTATCACGGCTATACTGTTCTGATGTGAATGTTGTCGATTAAGGTTTAAATTCTAACTTGTAGTTCTTTGTGGGCTCGCAGTCTGCCATGGCCGTGGTTATGATTTTGTTCGGATTGTGTGGTCTTTCATGGTCAGGGCACGTCCCGTTCAAGCAGGTGGAAACCTGTTCTGATTGGCTCCTCTGGGGGGAGAGCTGTGACCATGAGGTGGAGTGAGGTTCATCAACAGGAAGTTGGCTAGGGGATGTTCAACCAAGGCACTAGGTTCACCGTTGCCCTTATGAACTTATTATGCCTGTTTGGCCGGTCAAGGCATCTGGGTCTCTTTTTATGAAGGCTTTAGTATTTCCAAGAGAAAAGCAGCGGCCCCTAATGGACGGCAGTAGCTCAGGAGGTAGATCGGGTGGGCTGGAAACCGCAAGGTTGCTAGTTTGATCCCCGGCTTAGTGTCGAAGTGTCCCTGAGCAACCTAACGGTTCCAAAAGTGCTGTCCGCGCCTTGAATGGTTGCCTCAGCCGCCGATGTGTGAATTTGTGCATGAATGGCTGAATGTCATGGCTGAAAAGCGATATATATAAGGCCGCGTTCAGACTGCCAGCAGAAATCCGATTTTTAGCCCATCCAGATTGGAACCTCTTTTGAAGTCTGAACAGTCCCAAGTCACATGAAATCCGATTTTTGCGAAACGGATCGAAACCACCTCCGGGAGGTAGTTTCAGATCGCATTTGGACGGATGCGTCTCAGTCTGAACAGCTCCAAACACTCATTGTTTGGAGCTGTTCTCAACACGGATTTGACTGTCCATGAGGTCACTACGCGACGCCAGACCTGACCCAATGCGCCAATCACACAATACACGCCTCCGCTCCGACGTCGTTGCTACAGCAACCAGTCAGATGGGTCACTTGATGTGGCCCAGTCTGAACAGAGCCAAATGCGATTTGGACACTTGCTAAAACAGTGTGGACAGTCAGCCCAAAAAATCGGATATGAGAAGGAATCAGATTTGAATCGGATTTGCCTGCAGTCTGAACGCGGCCTAAATGCAGTCCGGTTACAATTTCATTATCCAAAACGATATCTTTTCATGGACCGTGGGATGCAAACAGGCTAACTTATCTGAGATCGGTTTCATGTGAAAATCGTCAAACCACTTTGAATGGCTGTGGATGACTACTACAAGGTCCTGATGGTCTACACTGAGTATAATAGTTATTATACTCAGTGTAAAGGAAAAGCATCCCTGACATTTCGGTGAGAATAAAAAGGAAAAGAGTTTCCTTGTTTGATTGTTGCCTGGGCCATCCAGTAATTTCAATCCTGGATGGCCAAATCCTGAATGGCACATGTATGTTATTTTTTCCCCTCTCCCCCTGTCTTAAATTAAGCCCCAAACACCCTCTGTCTTTCACTGTAGGCCTACATGTTAGCCCTCTGATCATTTAGGTCCTTTCTGGATGCAAACCTTGTGTCAGTCCCTCCATTTTCTTGACTCATCTGTGCATATTTTTGGTTGTGGACTTGTTATGGACAAACAGCTGTCATGACAAACGAGTACAGCTGTCTCAGATGAGTGTCTATTAAAGACAGATGAGGAACTGAGCAGGTCCTTCACAGCTTTCTCATTGTGAATGTGCCGGTAGCAATGCTGGCAAGCCACACTGTGAGGTGAACATTTTTTCTGGAGAGAATATTGAAATTATATGTTTAAGCAACATACATGAACTGTATTAGGTAAAGAACAGTGTATTCAAGGTATAACTTGGCATTGTTGGCTTTATAAAAGGTATTAAGACTTAAGCAAGGTTCCAGTTAAGCAACCAAGCGCAACTTTCCTCAATAAAATAAGTATTTTCTGTTGCTCACTATGGTTTTTCCCCGATTCTGTATTTTGTCTGTCCCGTCCCGCCTACTAGACGTGATTGACTGGGTGAAAAATCAGGCTGGGCCAGGCACCAGTCAAGGAAAACCAGACCCTTAATCACAACATTTTGTAAAAGATGGAGGGATTCAATTGCTGGTAGGTGGGAGCTACCATTCAATGTTCCCAGTAGGGTAAAACGGGGGGCTTTCACCTTTCAGCATTTACTGTGATTCTAGAGTCCTTGGCAGTGTTACATGATTGGACAAACAAGTTCCAGAAGTAATTGATTAGTTTAGTACTCTGATATTTTCTAGGCAGTGAACTGTATTGCGTTCAAATTGAGAAGTGCGCCCTATAGTTTGAGTTCTATAATGACAGCCCAGAATTGGTCTCTCCTAGACCAATCTTGCTCTATCCTCCGTACTAAAATGGTGTTCCCTGTGTAAGATGATATGCCATATTTCTCACCAAATATTGGCACTTAAGTCAATGAAGTAAATATTGTGATTAAAGACCTTAAAAAAAAGAGATCTGAATTGAAATAAGGTATTGATGCCAAATAAATGCTTTAATTGATACTTGAACATTACAGTTAGGAAATAACGACATCAGAATATGATTCTGTTTATGTTTGCATGGAGTCTTGTTTGACATGGTGGGTGCACAATGCGCCCTGAGTAGTATTCAACACACAGTGTGTTTATGTGTGTGTGTGCCCATGTGTGTCTGTGTCTGTGAAAGAGAATAATAAATCAGATATTGTAGCTATTGCGCTTCTGGGGCCAAATATATTACAGTATCATGGTCACATACTATGGCTTATGACTAACCAGCCTCTTCTCAGATCGTCTCTCTCTCGCTCTCTCTCCCCCCCTTTTGTTCCTATTTTATTTTTTCATTGTCGAAGCTAATTCTTCTCCATCTAGCTACGCATTGCGTTGCCGTGACAACCTGAAGGCCAATTCCTCTCAGAAGTAAGGTGGCGGAAATATGAAGACCCCCGAGAGTTTATCTCCGCGAATCCTTTGTCTCTTTTTTTTTGTTGCATAGCAATAGCTCTCATTTGCTAAATCGAAAACAATATCATCAAGGGGGTCTTCTGTCTCTCCTTCATTTCTGATGAACTTGAGCCTTAATTAAATCTTCTCTCTGGTAATGAAGTTTCTATTTATGTACCAACATGAGTGTAAGAGAGATGGATCTTTTACAACTACGTAGATTAAGTGAATCACTTGAGGACAAGCAGCAAGCAGGTACAAACCAACAAAAACAAAAAGAGACACAGAACTATAAGGAGTGCAGCTGAGATTTCCATTCGACAACACTGAGTTAAAAGAAAACTGCTGCTGATGAAAAAGGAATGAATTGTAAAACGCTTTCACGCGTCTCGCGTGACGTATGATGATCACACTGCGGCGGATCCAGACAAAGGAAAGCTGGGAAGGGAAGCAGGTGACCATCTGATTATGTATTGGTGTGCCTTCTGAAAAGCAGATTGGTGACGTTATCTTCCTCAAACACGGGACAGGTCAAGGGGTGTCAACCGTAGGCAGAAGGAAACCCTGAAGTAGAAAAAGTGCAACACACGGTTCAAAGGATGTAACCCTGTTGCTTCTTACCGCACCCATCACTGTTACACAAAATGATGTGATGGTCATGTATCATAACCTCATGAAAATAACAACATTATGGCTGCCAGCGGCAGAACTTGTATCAAGATCTTTTCCCCATTTGGCTTCTGATATATGGGGAAAGAATCCCTTGATGGGGAGAGTCATGGTGAATCAGTGTCATTCTTTTATTTAAAATTAGGTCTTTATTGAAAAAATGTGACATTTTGTGGTGTCATAAATCCACCTAATAGCACACTAAAATGCAGCACATCGATTGGACAAACCTGTCTCCTGGGGAGCAAGGGGAAAAGACTACAAATGATACAATTCTTAATATACTTTTAGTTAAACAGTATTGCATAAGCATCCTCTAATATCTGCGTTTTTGATTGTTGATGTGTCAATATGTGGGAGTATTGAGATTCCTTTGAGATATGCAGAGGTCTCTAGGTAACTGTGAAATGTAAATACACGTTCGGACAGAGGCAGTGAACATTCACAAGGTAGCGAATCTCATCCTGAAGGGACAGAAAATGAATAACATTCTGTGTGGGGGTGTGACTTCTATCTGAAAGGCACTCTTAGAAAAAGTTTTTTGAAAGAATGGCCATGGGAATCTAGAAAGAGATACACTTCTAATAGGAAGACTTGTCCCCAGCTGTTATAGGCTTTATGATTCCAAGCCGGAAGGTGCTGGATTCTCAATGTCTGCAGTGTTCCTGTAAAAATAAGGTTATTAAACCATCCTGACCATCTCTCCTGGCTTTTATTAAACATCAGGTTCCAAATATTTGTAAAAAAATATGAGTTAATTCAGAGCATAGTCGAGCTCATCTGAGCACCTTAATATCAGATCTGCTTTTATAACTTTTGTCTCCGTTTGACCTCAGCTGTATGATATAGTACATAGACTACAATCAGGAAGAAATTAATAATTTTTAAAAATCTTGGTTAGGGAAAAGAACAAGGCTATATAAACAATGCTAAACTACCACGTAAATAACCTCGAACTTCAGGCTCTAGGATTTTCAGTCACGGTGTTGCTGTTGCCTCCGTCCGGGAACTGTTTGTAAGATTAATTTAATCTTATGTTTTATCTACCTTACGGTCACACCAAAGTTAAGCCGGCGGGCCTTCGTTTTCAACGAGAGCTGGCGACGAGGAGCGGCGGTCAAGCAGTCCGCGAACTACGAGGAGAGTGGAAATGATGAAATGTAACTTTATGCAAATGAGTTCCGTTTTTACATGGGACTAATGAGCGTTCAGCGTCAGCGTGGCCATGCTGACGCTGAAGGAGTGGCCAACACACTATCATCAGGCCTATTGCAATATGGGGGCATTTGCTAAAATGGAACTGTGTCGCATAAATCATAAGAATCGTGTCAAAAGCGCTAAC
>OOFH01054426.1:1677-12337 GCA_900323355.1 Merlangius merlangus | reverse complement strand
GACAGGTAGGCAGAGTGACGGACGGAGAACTAGGGAAGAGGGTTACGAGGAGAACAGGGAAAATGAACTGACCTTAGTAAATGCTAGTAGGCCCGATACGAACTGGGAAGTTGTAAACGACGAACTGGCGCCGGCTGATTGGAGATCCCCGGCTGAAGTAGGGAATGGATATTGCAGATTGCAGACAGGTGTGTCGGGAGAATGGGGACCAATGGTGTCAAGCAGCCACTAAATGGAGGTGTTAGACCGTGTAGCTGGACGCGGCGTAACATATAGCTATAAACAGAGCTTTAATGGGTTTGCCTTTCCACCCTCATTACATAAGGTTCTTCTATCTTGATATTTGTTCGCTGGACAAGCTCCGGAAAATGGGAGAAAGTAAAGTCTCGTACCACTATAGTATTAAAGTAGTGTATAGACTTAGTTTAGTACTTAATAACTACTTCATATGGTACATAATAACTGCATCATAAAGTTTATAAATACTAAATAATATCCTTCAAATTCACTACTTTATATTGCACATAATAACTACATCATATAGATTATATTTACTAATTAATATCCTTCAGGTTCACTACTTTATATAGCACATCATATAGTTTAGAATTAATAATTAATATACTTCATATTAACTACTTCATATGGTACATAACAACTACATCATAGCGTTTATCATAACTAATTAGTATAGTACATATTAATTACTTAATCAGTACATAGAAACTATATAACTACACAAAAATTACACTTTGTGTAATCCCTTCTCCCAACATTCCTAAAAACTGTCTGCCTCACTCCCTTCCTGGCTGGGTCACCACGTCCAGTGGGATCTCCTCCATGCGGTCAGAAAAAGAAACAGAGAAAACTTCATTTTAATTTTAATTTTGGTGCGTGCAAGGTGCACACACTTTTTGACAATGACGGCCAGAAAGACGCACAGCCTTCGTAGCAAGAGGACTGCGAAGCTTCAATGTCCACACTGCAGCCTTACCCGAGAGCAGACTGGGGGAAGAAGGGACACTGAGAGAGGAAAAGATAGACCTTATTTTCGAAGGGCAGGCCTGCTGGTGCACCAAGGAGACACAGGGTTGGCTTTGCCATCAAAAACAACCTGGTAAGACAACTTACTGAACTGCCCCAGGGCATCAGCGAGCGCCTCAGGACAGTCCGGCTAAAGCTGGACAGCAACCGGATGGCCGGATGGTCGTGAGTGCATCTGCTCCCACTCTGGACTCACAAGAGGACATCAAAGAAGCCTTCTATACCAGCCTAGATAACATCCTGTCAGCCATCCCAAAAGAAGACAAAATCATCCTCCTTGGGGACTTCAAGGCCAGAGTGGGTCGGGATTATACACCAAAGAGTGGCAGCATTGGAAAAGAAGGGGTAGGGAATATCAACTCCATGCACCCTCGATCCAAGCATTGGCATGTGATCGACTACGTTATTGTTCGAGCCAGGGGCAGACGTGATGTACATTTTACAAGAGCAATGACCAGTATGGATGGATGTTGGAGAGATCATCGTCTCATGCGCTCATCCATGGCCATCAGACTCATCCCCAAAAGAAGAGGGAGGAAAAAGCATTGCCGTCCCACCATAAACATCAAGGATCTTCAAACACCTGAAACTCAAAAGCTCCTCCAAGCTGCTTTATTTGATACCCCACCACCAGCGAACCCTGACGACATCGAAGTACGTTGGAACCTGCTGAAATCTACCATCCTAACCACTGGACGGGCAGTGCTGGGTCTTAAATCTAAGAGGCACCAGGACTGGTTTGATGAAAATGACCAGGAAATCGAACATCTTGTTTCCAAAAAACGGCAGGCCTTTTGTGCACCGCAGAAGGACATCTCTTGCCAAACCAAAAGGAAAGCTCACTCAACCGCTACAGCCATTGTTCAGGGCAGAGTAAGGGAACTCAAAAAAAGAAAAGGCACAAGAAATCCAACATCTGGCAGACAAAGGAGACGCCAGGGGTTTCTTCAATGCCACCAAAGCAATGTATGGACCCAGTGACCGGGGATCCAAGCCCCTCTGGTTGAAAGACAGAAGGAACCTCTTGAAAACACAGGAGGTGGTCAAGGCACGCTGGAAGGGACACTTCGAGGATCGGTTAAACCAGAGAGCAATAGTTTAGGAGGAGGTCCTTAACAGTGTCCAACAATACCCAGTGAAGGAAGGCATGGGTGATCCACCGAGTCTGCTGGAGGTCTGCGATGCCATCTCAGTAATGCACAACAACAAAGCCACTGGCCCTGATGGGATTCCTGCAGAAATCCTGAAGGCCAGAGGGACTAACCTCCATCAGCACAAACATGCCCTCAATATGAAGATCTGGGACCAGGAGGTGATACCACCAGACCTCAGGGATTCACTGATTGACAAGAATGGTGACAAAGCAGATTGTGGAAACTACAGGGGAATCTCACTCCTATCTCCCAACGGGAAGATCATAACCCGCATTCTTTTTAAGAGATTCCTCCCTCTATCAGAGGAGGTCCTGCCTGAAACACAGTGCTGCTTCCGTCCTGCCCGTGGCACAACTGACATGATCTTCAAAACCAGACAGCTACAAGAAAAATGCAAGGAACAAAAACAATCACTAAAAATGGCCTTCATAGATCTAACAAAAGCCTTTGATTCAGTAACCGCCAGGCCGTTTGGACAATCCCATCCAAGTGTGGATGCCCAGAAAAGTATATTAGGATCCTGAGACTGCTCAATGACAACATGTCAGCAGGCGTCCTCTGCAATGACTCTGAGACTGAACCTTTCAAGGTTGAAACTGGAGTCAAACAAGGCTGCATTATTGCCCCCACCCTCTTCACAGTCTTTATAGCAGCCATCCTCCACCTCATTGGTAACAATCTACCAACTGGTGTCCAGTTTGTCTTCAGAACAGATGGTAAAGATGGTAAGTTTAACCTAAACAGATTAAAGCCAAATCAAAGCTCTCCCACTCCTCCATCATGGAGCTGCAGTATGCAGATGACAATGCTATTGTGGCCCACACAGAAGATCTACAGATCACATTCAATGCTTTTGCTAGGGCTAACACGCTCCTTGGACTGACCCTGACCAAAAAGACCCAGGTTCTCCATCAGCCTCCACCAGACAATAACAATTGCAAATGAATGCCTTGTGAATGTGGACCACTTCCATATCTGGGTAGCCACCTCTCCTCAAAAGCAGACATTGACAGTGAAATACAAAATAGAATCTGCTGTGCGCAGAAGGGTCTTTGAGAATCCAGATCGCTTGCTAGGACTAATTTGTTTGTATTTGAAGCAGTCACCCTCCCGCACTCCTCTATGGCACAGAGACATGGACAACACACAGCAGGCATCTAAGATATTTGGAGTCCTACCATCAGAGACACCTCAGAAAAGTCAGCTGGGATGAGAAGTGGACAAACATCAGCATCCTGGATGATGCAAACATACACAGCATCACCACCACTATCACAAAGCATCGGCTGCGGTGGACAGGCCATGTCATATGGGTGCCTGATACTCGCCTCCCAAAGCAGGTACTCTACTCCCAGCTTTCAATGGGCCACCGTGCACCTGGAGGCCAGAAAAACATTACAAGGACAACATTAGGACAAATCTCAAGAAATTCAACATTAACAGTTTAAACTGGAAGGACACTCCACAACGCAGATCCACCTGGAGAAACTGCCTGAGAGGGAAGGTGCCACTTTCCATGAGGACCAACTTCGACATACTGCAAAACTCAAGCAGCAGCAAAGGAAGGAGAGGTTCACCACAAAACAGGCCCCCCCAATCCCTCCCCCTTGCACCTCACATCCATGCCCACACTGCAATAGCGTATGTGGCTCCAGAATTGGCCTCATTAGTCATATGAGGACCCACAAGAAGGATACCCCAAGATGACCATCACACTCGACTCCCGATGATGATGATAATAACTACTTCATGAAGTACATATTAACTACTTAGTGCATGTTAACTAGCTCATATAGTACATTATATTATATGTATATGTATATATGTATATTAACTACTTGAAATTGTATATATTTACTACTTCAGATGGAATAGAATGTATTACTTCTTAATTATTTTATATAGTTTATAATAACTTTTATTTAGGGTTAGGGTTAGGGTAACATAACTACTTGGTATGGTTTATTATAACTACTTTATACAATTCATTAACAACTTTATATAACAACCTAAAGTACCTAATAACTAATTCACATACTATATATTAACTACTTCAAAAATCGACACAGAAGCTGACGCTACCATTATCGATCAAGGGACATTCAAAAAGATGAGTCCTAAAATACAGTTAGGGCCTCCAGACACACGCTTTGTAGGCGTGGGCTATTAAAAACTGAGCCAGTCAGAATAGCCGTGCATGATGATGCCCAGCCGTATGCAGTGCCAACAGCCAGACGAATACCCCTGCCACTGATACTGCTGGTGAAGCAGGAACTACAGCGCATGGATGATGAGGACATTATTGAAAAGGTGACGCAGCCGACCGAATGGTGCGCCGCTATGGTGCCGGTGCTTAAGCCAAACAAGAGAGAGGTCCGGCTATGCGCAGACCTCAGGAAATTGAGTAAAGCAGTGAGGCCAGAGAAGTACGTCCTACCTACGGTGGAGGAGATAATGCCCAGGCTCTGCTGGTTCAAAAGTGTTAACGTCATTCACAGCAAGTGGATTTTATCAAATTCCTCTGCATGAAGAGAGCAGGATGCTCACTACGTTTATCACTCCGTTTGGGAGATATGCCTTCCACCATCTCCCATTCAGAATAACATCAGCGCCGGAAATCTTTCAGAGGAAAATAGTGGAGACTTTGGCCGGCCTGGAAAGAACAGAGATCTTCATGGACGACATCTTGGTCCATGCTGAGACCGAGGAGCTGCACGACCAACGTTTAGATGAAGTGTTGAAGGTCATCAAGGCGGCGGTGCTCAAGCTCAACGATGCAAAATGCAAATTCAAACAGTGACAAACAGTTCATTTCCTGGGTCACATGATCGACGAGACAGGGTTCATAGTCGACCCAAGTAACGTGACGGGAATAGAGAACTTTCCACAACCACAAAATGTGAGAGAACTCAAGCGATTCTTAGGCATGGTGAATTATTTAGCCAAGTTCATCCCAGAGCTATCAACAGTGGCCCATCCACTGTATGAGCTACTGAGGGGAGATACAGAGTGGCCGTG
The DNA here is from genome assembly GCA_900323355.1 of Merlangius merlangus. NCBI lineage: Eukaryota > Metazoa > Chordata > Actinopteri > Gadiformes > Gadidae > Merlangius > Merlangius merlangus. Next base: position 7,121 of record OOFH01054426.1, on the reverse strand, counting down.
GGGTCCTGCGCAGTGTGAAGCTTTCAGAAATCTAAAGACTGCATTAGCCAGAGCCCCGGTACATACCTTCTATGATGCCAACAAGCCCACCATTGTGTCAGCAGATGCCAGCAGCTATGGGCTGGGGGGCGTCCTGCTCCAGCAGCATAGAGAGAGCTGGAAACCTGTGGCCTACTGCTCCAGACGATTGAGCAACGCGGAAGAAGGTACGCGCAGATCTGGAAGGAGCGCCTTGCCAGCGTTTGGGCCTGTGAACGCTTCGGCAAGTACCTGTATGGATTAGACAGTTTTAGACTGGTGACCGATCACAAACCACTGGTACCCCTCATGAACAGCAAGGATCTGGACTGCGTCCCAATCAGGTGCCAGAGGCTGCTGATGAGACTGATGCGGTTCAACGCCACCGCAGGGCATGCACCTTGTACATTAGCAGGAGCAGATGCACAGTCTAGGGGCCCAGGGCAGTGTCAGGGGGATGGGGTTTGTCACGAGGAGGAAGCAGCACACATTAAGGCTGTTATGGACCAGGTCCCAGCCACACGAATGATAGGCAGCTCCAGATAGCCATAGGTTTCGTTAGGAGTGGGTGGCCCGATTTTGAAAGTAAGGTGCCGGAGGCAGTTAAAGACTTCTACAAAGTGAGAGGAGAGCTGTCAGAGGTGGCAGAAATGTGAGAAAAATCATACTAAAAAGAATTCATGATGGTCACCAAGGCCAGGTGAAGTGCAGGGAAAGAGCCTACCAATCAGTATGGTGGCCTGGAATAGAGGAGATAACTAGAACAATACAGCAGTGTACATTCTGTAGAGAGAACAAAAACACTCAGAGAAAGGAGCCATTAATGCTCAGTGAGCTCCATCCAGGCCGTGGCAGAACATATATAGATCTGTATCATATAGATCTGCTGTAGATCTGTGCGAGTACACGAAGCACAACTACTTAGTAGTGTCAGATTATTACTCCAGATATAAATTTTGAATCTGCCTACAATTCCTACCCACCAGGTTGTAGCTAAGCTGAAAGCCACATTTGCACGTTTCGGTATCCCCGAAGTGATAGTGAGTGATGATGGGCCCCAGCTAGCTTCAGCAGAGATGAGGAAGTTTAGTGAGGAGTATGATTTTGTACATATCACATCCAGCCCTCAGTACCCCCAGAGTAACGGGCAGGCAGAGAGGGCAGTTCAGATAACTAAATCTATATTGAGACAGAAAGATCCTCCTGGCCCTAATCACATACAGAGCCACACCCACCTCGTCGACAGGAATCAATCCAGTAGAACTGTTGATGGGCAGGAAAATTAGGACCACCTTGCCCATCTTGCAGGACAATCTGAGACCTATCTGGCCCAACGAGGATGGGATCAGGCAGTCTGCCGCTGCAGCTAAGCAGCGGCAGGCCTATTTCTACAACCGCAGAAATGGAGTCAAGATCCCACCACCCCTGAGCCCAGGCGACTCCACACTAATGAAACTGGATGGACAGGAGCAGTGGACGACACCTGCTGTTGTTCATAGCTCTAGCTCCACTCCAAGGTCCTATAGCGTGGAGACAGCACAAGATGAGCACTACAGGAGGAACAGACACCACCTGCAGTCTACGCCTGTCAGTGAAAGTTCTCACCAGGTGACTCCAGAGGTCACGGATAATGACACTGGGGACACACAGGGTGCGGGGTCATCCTGTGTACACTCCCACACGACCACAAGGGACTGAGATCATCACTCGTTCTGGCAGAGTGAGCTGTGGGGCTGTTTTGGGGGAAAAAGCTCAGGGTCAAGAGGCTTTGCAGTATGGACTTTGGGGGAGAGAGAAAAAAAAAGAAAGGGAAATGTTTGAGTAATGAATAATTTGTTTGATTAATTAATGATTTTGGTTGCAGAAAATGCACATTCATTATTTCTGAATTACATTAACGGAAAATGCACTTTCGTTATTTCAGATTTACATTAACAGGAAATGCACTTGTGCAGGAAAGACAAGACAGTAGGAATGTTATCTTTTGTAACACTATGAATAGAGATGGTAATTTTTATTAGACAACATTAAGATCTGATGGTTGTATACAGTCATGTTTCAATAAGAAAAATTTTTCAAATACAGAAGTGTTAATTGTTTATTAGACACTAGAAGTTCATGTGAAATGATATGGGCAACATCTTTAAAGGAGACATATTATGCTATTTTCACAACAAGTAAAAATAGCATTTGAGTTTCAAAAAACATGTTTTTGAAGCTGTTTGCTTGAAATAACTTTTTGGAAAAAAAATATTGTCTACCTCTATTCCCCTCTGTTTCAGTCCCTTCAGAATGCGCTGTTTCTGGCGTCTGTAGCTCTAATGCAAATGAGCTGCTGCCCATTGACCAATGAGCTGTCGGACTGAACCACAGCGGAGGAGAAGGGGTTGTTGCCGTTTGATGACTCCTGGAGCTCTATATCTATATTATATAATATAACATAATAATAATATTATATACGGGTGTTTATATAATCTATCTAATATCACGGCCAAAAGCTATGTGCGCCTCGGATGATATTATGAATAATAAAGGCTGTGTCTGACGTCTCTGGTAGGCTACTTCCACAAGTAAAGACTCGTAGTGGGGGATATCTCGGCCATGGTTGAGAAGAATCTGGGGGAAGGCATTGACTCTCTGAAGTCCATGAACCGCGACATGGAGAAGAAAAGGATTGTACTCCGGGAGCTGAGCTGCCGGCCACAGTCCGGCAGCTCGGGCGGTGTATTCCGGGAGCTTAACTGGCCGGACGAGCAGCTCCGGCTGGGGTAGCTCGGCAGCAGTCCGGCAGCTCAGCTCCGGGAGTACAATGCCTTTCTACTCCATGTGTCTCCTCCTCCCGACTTCCCTTCAGCAACAGCTCCGGCGGGGTGAGCTCAGCGCCAGAGAAAGGGATTGTACTCCCGGAGCTTAGCTGCAGGGCTAGTGCTGAGTTCCCCCCGCCGGAGCTGCTCATCCGCTGGTCCACAAAATCATAGCGATGCTCTGATTGGTGGGGAGTGGGGAAGTGGGAGGTAATATTCAAATGTGCCCCTTCCTACGTAGGATGGGGCGCCGAGACGGACTCGCTCGTTTGGTAGCTGAAGACGCGCTTCTTCCAGAAATGCGTATCTCACTCAAAAAATCATGTACGGACTTATTTCAAAGTTTGTATGTGTTTGGGAGCACCATCTACCCACAACAACACCCCAAATCCCAGGAAAAGTGCTGTTTTCATAATATGTCCCCTTTAAGGATAATGCCTTAGCGTGGGCCTCGGCATTATGGGACAGTGATTCCCCAGTCAATGATAATTTTGATCTTTTTGTTGCAGAAATGAGGAAGGTTTTTGATCACCCTGTGGAGGGAGGGGACGCCGCCAAACGTCTTATTTCCTTACGTCAGGGCTCCCGCCGCAGTGTAGCTAAGTTCTCCGTAGAGTTCAGGCCCTATGCAGCCAGGTCGGGCTGGAACGACAACGCACTACGTGGGCTTTTATCTTTCCGGTCTCAGTGAGTCCATCAAGGACGAGCTGGCTACTAGGGAGGAGGCTGACACAGGCTTGACGAAATGATCTCCTTTTCCATCCGGCTGGATAATCGCCTACGCGAGCAGTGTAGGGAGAAGACAGTGAGTTCCGTACCCCCAGCACTCTCTACTTCCTATTCTCCACACTTCCCCTGAGCTACCCTCTCTGCCCCTGTGAGTTGTGCTTTGCCCGAAGAGGAGCCCATGCAGCTGGGGCACACTCGTCTCACCCAAGCTGAGCGGCTCAATTGGATTAGGACCGGAGTGTGTTTGTACTGTGCACTACCTGGACATCTCATCTCCACCTGTCCATCACTGCCAAAAGACAGGGCCCAGCAGTGAGACTCGGGGCCCTGCTGAGCCACACCCCCTCCGTCCCCATTCCTCTCTGTTCACGCGCTCTGCTGGATGCCACTCTCCTGTCCCTCGGACGTCCCTTTCCGGTATCGGCCCTTGTGGACTCTTCATTGATGCCGGTTTCGCATCTCAGGTTGGCATCATTTTAGAACAATTACCCTCTCCCCTAAATGCTAACGCCTTAGATGGCCGCCACCTGGCCCTTATTACTCATCGTACTAAGCCCCTTGAATTAATTGTTTCTGGTAATCACCATGAAACACTTTGGTTTCATGTCATCCTGTCTCCCCTTACTCCCCTGGTCCTGGGTCACCCCTGGCTGAAGCGGCACAACCCCCATTTCGACTGGTCTTCTGGCAAGGTGGTGAGTTGGAGCACTTTCTGTCATTCCACCTGCCTTTAATCTGCCCTACCTCCAGCAGAGGGAGGTGTTTCCTCACCCCAGGAACCCCCCGACCTCTCCTTGGTTACCCCAACCTATCATGACCTAGGAGAGGTGTTTAGTAAGTGTCGTGCGCTCACCCTGCCTCCTCATCGCCCCTATGACTGCCCCATTGATCTCCTCCCCGGCGCCCCTTTGCCCAGTAGTCGCCTGTATAACATGTCCCGGCCTGAGAGGGAGGCCATGGAGATAGAAGTACATCAAAGATTCTCTTTCGGCTGGCCTCATAAGACCCTCCTCTTCTCCTGTTGGTGCAGGTTTCTTTTTTGTCTCCAAAAAGGACAAGTCTCTTTGTCCATGTATCGACTTCAGGGGACTCAACAACATCACAATCAAGAACAAGTATGCCCTACCCCTCATCAGTTCCGCATTCGAGCCACTGCAGGGCGCAACAGTCTTCTCGAAATTGGACCTACGCAATGCCTACCACCTGGTGCGTAGTGGAAGTGGAAGACTGCTTTTAACACCCCGCTTGGCCACTTCGAATACCATGTCAGGCCCTTGGTCTCACTAATGCCCCTGCCGTGTTCCAGAACCTTGCCAGCATGTCAGACAAGTTCTTCAGCGGCTGTTGGAGAACAAACTGTATGTGAAGGCTGAGAAGTGCGAGTTCAGTGTCACCTCTGTATCCTTCCTGGGGTCCATCATAGAGAGCGGACAAGTGAGGACCTGTCCCGAGAAGGTCAGTGCTGTGACAGACTGGCCCATTCCCAATTCCCGCAATAATTATCCATCCATAATTACAGCAGGGTTGCAGACCCTCTCACTCGTCTCACCTCTCCTGCCCTCCCATTTGCCTGGACACCTGAGGCGGAGACTGCCTTCTCTGACTTCAAAAGACTTTTCTCGTCTGCCCCCATTCTCATCATGGGCCCTTACAGTGCTGGTCTCCAACAGCTATTGAGAACATGCACACAGTATGGTGCTGACTTTGACATAAAGTACAATGCTGGTAAGAGTAAAGTTATGATTATTAGAAGCAGAGAAGACAGACAGTCAGCCTTCCCTGACTTCCATCTGTCTGGTACTGCACTCAGTGTGTGCAGTGAGATTAAGTATCTGGGGCATATTATTGTTAATGACTTGTCCGATGATAAAGATATGTACAGGCAGCGTCGTA
>OOFH01054393.1:0-15473 GCA_900323355.1 Merlangius merlangus | reverse complement strand
TCGCTCGAAAGTCCCAGCCAGTCCGATCGCTGGAAACACCCATCTGGTCAGATCGCTCGAAAATGTAAAATAATAATAATGACGTTATTATTCCTTTTTTATTTCCCCATAAGGAATATACGATTGTCTAACTAACAGGTAGGCTACAACTATTTTTCTAATCAATTATAATGTTTTCGGTTAGGCAAGTCGACGACAGCTCATGGGGACATTTTTATGGAAAACATGTTCAAATGTCGAATAGAAAGACATAAAAAGACCCGCTGCTACAAAAGAAGATAAAATTCCCTCTTCGATCACATCGTTATTATTTCCCAAAGATCACAATTATCAGTTTGACAACCCATAATCAACGGTAGCTTATACTTTTCATTAACCAATGATTGGGATTTATTGAAAGAGTTCTGCACATATTGAGGTTTAATGATTGGAACAAATAAATTGAGCCAAGACGGTATCAACAAGACTTAAAGCCAAACTTTACTCCAAACTCATCCCATTCACCCCTGAATTAACCAAACAAACGAAAAGATAAAAATATTTTAGGTTGTCCTATCAAAAAATAAATACAAAGATTCTCTTTCACACATATTATTTGCATAAATCTGAGTATGGGTGCACAGTTAGTGTTATTGTTTTGAAAACGGCATCATGCATTGCCACTTGTCACGGCGAGTTGCCAAGGCAACAAAATATATAACTTCCTGCTTACAACTTGAGCAGCGTTCGCATAGGACCAGTCCAGAACTTCTATCACATAAACAAGTAGGCTAATGTCAGTACAGGATGCCACTTTCGCCCTCATAGAATATAGGCTTCTCTGCACAATGGCTGCTAATCATTCGTCTTATTGGAACAACTTTTTTGAATCTCTTCAATTAGATATTCCGTCCATTGACTCGGATTCCTCCTCAATAACAGTTAAGTAAATAATTGTACATCGAGATCGGTCGAGGGTTTGGGTCAAGCAAACATTATTCTGAGTTATTTAAGCTGTCTATTACTTTTACGATCTATTACGATCTATTATCATCTATCTATATCTATTACGATCTTCCCTCTGCAGTCCGAAAATGAAGACGTGACGATATTTCGTCAACCGACAACATTTCCTCTGATAGAAGACATATTGTTGGATGAGGTCAGTTCATTATCTAAGTGTGTTTTATGAAAAGAAAGTAACATTAATTTACATGGATATTAATTGGTGTGTGTGTGTGTGTGTGTGTGTGTGTGTGTGTGTGTGTGTGTGTGTGTGTGTGTGTGTGTGTGTGTGTGTGCAATTGTGTCTTTATAAGGAGTTGTCATCTCCTGCACAGATGGTCTGCTCAGCGGAATCTTTGTACGAGCAGAAATTGCTGTTTAAACAAAGTAGAGCAGAAAGCATTGCCAAAGTTCAGCAGGTCACCACTTTTCTGACCACGGACTCTGAGGTTAGTACTGAGGTTAGCATATCATTAGCCTTCCTTGCACTCACATGAATTTAGTCAAATGGAGTCACTTTTTTAAAGCATAGACAAAATGTTTTCCTCTGGCCTACGCAACTCCCTAATTTTCGTTCTCTGCTCCAGAACAAGATACTGGATTTAAACTCCAATGTGAAGCCAAAATCAAACAAGAAGGAAGACGACATCTGTGCTCCAGTCCTCTCATTTTCAGTAGGCCTGTGTTTATATTTGAAACACATCGGATATAATAATTATACTATGATATAATTGTACTGTATCTAAATCTGACTATGAATACATAAAGGTGCATCTTTTGTCTTTGGTCAGTTGCTTGACGGGTGGGACTTGGACAGCATCCTCCATAACCTGAAGCAGAATGGACCAGCTGTCAGGGAACATGAGTTTCCCCATGTCATACAATCACTTAGAGGTAGCAGTACACCCCGACAGTCCTGCCCGGTCGAAGGACCAAACACATCAAGCTAAGTTTACAATACGTTGAAACATAAATTCCCAAATCCATTGGTCTGCTTCACCTTACAGAGACGGACCACCAAAGCCCAGGGGACCGTATCATGGAGAGGCTGCTCTCCATCTCCGAGCAACAGCAACGGTCGTCCCGGCTGACACCACAACCGCTGGAACCCGAGCCTATCCAAAGTGCTACTCATCCCAGGTCACAGGGGTCTTTAGGATTACCACATGGGGTTCAATACAGTCTAATGCTAGCACAACACTCATCCATGGAGAAAAAAAGGTCTAAAATGTCTTATTTTTTTTGTGTTACACAGAGAGAGCACTGCAATGGGTGATACAAATGCAATGACAGTGTTGGAGATGAGTCGGCAGGAGTCTCGTCCCACTGTATACATCGATCTGCGTCACCACCCCACCCCTTCAGGTAAGATCGGCTTAACTCAGGAGTTAGAGCAGGTTGACCTGTGTCCGGAAGATTGCTAGTTTGATCCCCGGCACGAGTGTCGACGTGTCCCTGAGCAAGATACTTAACCCTAACCGCTCCCGACGAGCTCGCTGTCACCTTGCATGGTTGACTCCGCCGTCGGTGTGTGAATGTGTGTATTAACCGTTGTAAGTCGCTTTGGGTAAAAGTGTCTGCTAAATGCTCTAAAATTAAGGTAAAGCTTCTGGAAGGTGGCGGGAGGTTTTGGTAGAATGCAAGACAGAGGCTAAACTTGGCCGTCGCCAGGGAGAGCCACCGGAGACGAGACTCGGTCAGGGAGGGCAGGAAGACAGATCAAGGTTAAGGACCGGGTAGGTTTGATTTCTTTTTATTTAAATCTTTCTATTGAATTTTTCAACATATTTATTCACAAATCACAACGAGTAATACCACAGTGACAAGACAGACTAATATGTATATATATATAAACAGATAACAAATAATAATGACATAAAACAACTCTAACAAACAACGCCACAGCTCTGTGGTGTTTGCTTCGAGTCCCATTATCTGTGTTTTGCTTCTTTCAGGGGAGAAAGCGGCATGAGCATGCTGCTTCGGGAAATGAGGGAGCAGAATAAACGCAGAGGAGATGAATTCAAAGAGCCAAGCTTAAAGTTAGAAAACGACACCAAAGAATTGCCAGAGAAGACCTCGGAACCCGTGGATCCAACATGGAGGCCGGAGTCCCTCGTTTCACACACAGCAGAGGGACAGTTCGGGGCCAAAAAGTCTAAGTCAAGTGAGATCTCTACAACAACTTCTATGACTCACACAAGCAAACCAAAGAATCCGAAAAGGTATGCGATGCGGTCAAACCTATTCGACTGGTTTTTAAAATCGGATTTCCACATGCAAATGTATGAATGCATTACCCTTATAAACAACTACAAACAGAGATTACAATAAACGCTGCGTTGAACTTTGTAGTGTGGAGAGGAGCCAGCCCTGCACTGCTGCCCGGCCGCCCCCGCTTCAATGTGCCACAAACAAAGGTAACAGAACAGCAAACAAACAAGAAAAAAAAACAAGCTAGGACAAGCTGTTTTCTTCCCCCCACTGGCTAAAGTGGGGCAGGATTGTTTGGCTATGGTGTTCGACACCAACGAGAAAAGGTGTTGTGTTTCATCCCAAGATGCACCTATGCCGACCTATATCGAAATTCACAGCAAGCCACTTTGGATGAAGAAACGGGTTAAAAACACTAAATAGTCAAACGGAATAGTAAAATAGTGATCGGTCATTTCAATTGAAAAGAGGTGAATGAATCATCGCCCGATTCCTCCTCCAGCCGACGTGCTCTTGCTGGTGTCCCCGGCTGTTGCTCCATGCTGCTGGGGCCTGGTGCTCTTTGAGTGTGTCCAGAGGGGGTTCACATTGAGAGGGGTTCAGCGGCTGCAGCTAATCCCCAAGGCAGCCAAAGCCTTAGGACTCACCAGCAGCCAGGTAAGAAACGTTGATACAAGCTACGCTATTGTGTTGGACTGCCTGCCTGAAGGTGGGTGTTCGCTTATCCTCAATGTAGACAGGCTAACCTGTGCACGGCCTAATCTTTGGCAAGACGCCTAACTGCGCTACCGGCTCTGAATTCACAGTAAGGCACTCTGGATAGCAGCATCTCCCAAGATATTGAATAGTATGTCCAGTTTCAGAAGCCTTAATAGGGCTCGTCTTGAGAGGGCTCAAGAGATAGTACTGTAAAATTGTAAATTACATGAATTAAACGTTACAGAGGCATTTTTTTACCGCACATCATCAAATGAGAAGCACGGTGGCAGTTTCAAACAGTCCTTTCACCAAGAATTTCTTAACAATGACCAGAAAGCCATTAATACCAATATAGCAAACATTCTCCTTTGATCCCCAAATGGCAGCCGTGCGATATGATGTCTGGATATACAGTATGTACTGTGGACCAGCACATGCTTTAACCTGATCGTACTTGATTCTCTCCCCAGGTACTTTTATTTTGTAACTCTCCCGCCGCAAGGTGGGAAGAGAACAACGCTCTCTTCTCACTGTTTGGTGTTGCTGCTGAAGAGAGAGAATGCGACGCACCACTGTGTGAGTCTACCAGCAGGTATTAAAATCCATCACTGATAACATATCTCACAGCGGTGCACACACAAATCTCTCTTAACACTTTTATTAGTTATCGTTAACTAATAAAACTAGGGAGTAATGTTTTGGAGACTGTTGAGACACATCATGAATTCCTTATGTCTAGGGACAGGAAGACGGATAGGCCGTGTATGATGACATCATATTGTCTGGTGGTCTTTGTTTTCCAGCGCTGATGAAGGAGTTTGAAGCTCAAGACCTTCTGGGTGTCATCAGCTCTGTGCCGAATGGGGTCCGCGTGGTTGAGCCCAGTAGCTGCTTTCATGTCTCACCCTACACAGACCGCCTGCGCAACAACTTAGTTAAGCATTTTGAACCCACCCTCTTTGATTGAATGATTGATCGTCATTGATTCTTGATAATAGAATTGTGATCGGTTTTATCCACAGAAATTGATTGTGAACTTTTTTCCGAGTAGGTGTGCTGCGTTGTATTCACGTTCAATGTTCTTCTCCTTCAGGTCGGTGTAAACGCGGAGAACCTACAGCACCCGACGGGGTCCTGTCCAGTATGAAGGGTCCGTCTAACCCTAAGGCCGGGGAGGTGGTGATCCTGAGCCTGTGTGGTCACGACCTGCGCCAAGGACTGGCTCTCCTGCACCGAATCCTGAGAGGAGCTCCAGGCGGTAGGTTAGAGAATGCGGCGAGTTGGGGGGTATTTCGAGTGGAGGTGGTGGTGCTCAAAGGGGAAACCACCAAATTAGAACACCACCCCACTATTCTGATCGGTGTCACCCTCCGGAAAGCCTCCATCGTGTATTTCATTTTTTTTATCGAACATAAAACTATAGCTAAATCGTACTTATTTCAATTTTAATTGGAGATAGTGATTATTTCATGCATTAAAGGTGACATATTATACCACCAGGTGTGAGTGTCATTAGCCGATATAAGCCGGTTTAAAAATTGGCCTCTTCTGACATCACAAGTAGGCACGTCCACCTAGATGTATGAGGGATGGCTCTGCTTCAGTCCACTGGGTAGGCTGGTAGACTGACCTACCCAGCATGCATCTTTGTGGACACACGCCCACTTGCGATGTCAGAAGAGGCTGATTTTGGAAATGCCTTGTAATGGCTAATTACACTCAAACCTAGTGGTATAAAGACCTTTACAATTATTTTTTGAGCGTAACCTACTTGGCAATAAGCAGGACATTTTGATTCATTACCGTGAGCAGATGATGGAGGCGGAGAAGGTGGTGCTGTTGACGGTGATGAAGGCTGCGGTTGGGGTGGCGGCGGCGGTGGTGGAGGTTTGGAGCTGCTGGACCTGACGTGGCTGCCTGCGCTGACGGCGAGGCAGGCCCGGGAGCTCAGCCCCTACGAGGTGGGGGAGCGGGGTTGGACTGGCAGCCTGGACACCCTGGCCTCCGCCCCAGCCCTGGTGTGCGCCCTGCGTGGAGTGGATGCTTTCCCGGCGCTACGGACCCTCCTGCCTCACCACGGCGGCTGCGACGGAGAACCAGGGCGACTGAGTGTACTGATGTCCCCCACCCTGGAACTGGCCCTCAGACAGGCCCTCCTCTTCTTCCCTTAGGGTGAGACCTTACCCCTAGCTGGGTTTGTGTCCAACGGCTCTACCATGTAATCCTGAGATGTCGCTGGGTCTCATTGGGTTGCTGGAGTCCGATTATTCTATATATTTTCTTCGCTATTGATGAAGCACATTTGTCTTTCCGTAATAAAACATATTGTTCACATTTTGAATGATTCAAGTCCACTGATTTGGTGTTTTTTTGACGGGGACATATTTGTGTTTTCGTGGTAAGAAGCAAGACTTAGGTAATATCGATCTTATTATGAGCAGTTCAACCAGCAATGTGAATAATGTCGGTAGATGTGCACTTAAGTACGGAAAAGAAGCAAGGGGAAGAGACCACTGGGTTTTTACAGTTTTTCAGAGTATGGGTATTAAAGGTCCCATGGCATGCTACTTTATGGATGCTTTAATATAGATATTAGTGGGCCCCTAACACATTAGTTGAAGACCTTCCCGAAATTCAGGGTTGGTGCAGCCAATACGAGCCAGTCGCACATTGAGCTTTCCCCAAATGCGCCGTTTCGTTGTCTGTAGCTTTAATGCAAATGAGGAGGAGAGAGGCGGGTCAAGGAGGAGAGTGGGGGTGTGGCCCTGAGTAGCTTGCAGACCCGGTACCATGCGCTGTTTACAGTGGATGTATCGCAATGGCGAGGCGCACACAGCCTTTGGCCGAGTTCTGTAAATATTCTAGAACACTACGGGTGCTCTGGCGGGAGCTCTGGCGGCAGTGTCAACCCAGCGTTCCAGTTGGTACAATCCACCATGGAGGTTGACTGCTGAGTTGATCAATCAATCTTACATCTGGGAGGACCCTCCTACTTGTGATGTCACAAACAGATGCAAAGTATTGTTTAATGAGCCTTTAAATATTGTGTTACTTCATAAGCAGTAATCTGGAATGGCTATATGATATAATACCCATGTCATGTGTTTATTAAAAAGGTATTTAAAAAAGGGTATTGATGAGGCATCAAAGTCAGGATCAGATCTTGGAGCACTGAGGTGGACATGTTTTGATGTGGTTTAGGAACAGATCATCCTAATTATCACTGGAATATAAGAAAACAAAGCATTAAACCAAATTAGATTAGTTTAAAACAGTAATCTTTCAATGCCTTTAACTAGTCAATACAAACATTACTCATTTATTGGACTTTGACAAGGATTTGGCAAGCCATCATGCCTCAAATGTAAACAAGCTGTTTAAATAGTGCTGGTGTTTTCTGTTACCAAGGTCTTTGACACTCTGGTAAAATGTTGAATGTAAGGGTAAAGGTTAGGCGTAAACTCAACTTCACAAAGGCTTGTAGTAGAACTAGCCGAAAGGTATGGGTACTAAACTGTTGAGTTACAGAGGAAAGACTGCCATCTAGTGGCAAGGAAGCTATTACAAATTAAACAAGTTACATTTTAAGCCATTTTAAGTTATTTGTTCACCAAGTTTAAGATCATTCACAACAGATTTTATTATATTGATGTTATTTTGCCACCATTAATGACTTTGAAACATACTTTGCTTTTGAAATGTTACGGTTTGTGTTAAATATTCCCATACCATTATAACAAAACATCAAATTAAATAACCCCAATTTTATAATGAGCCCTATCTATGACATCAGATCTTAAATCTCTGTTCCACAGCAAATTTTCACCCTATGTATTTCAATGAAAAAATTTTCCTCGTTTTCAGCTACAAGCAGTGAAAATGTGTTATCAGGCCCATCTCCCAGAATGAGATCAGGGGGCCTAACAAAGCAGTTCACATTTCAGATGAAAAAAATCCTTTTTATTTGCAAGATGATAAAAATAAATGTGAAATCTGTAAACCATTGCATAACCGTAGTGAAACATTTAAACAACAGTTAACAAACTAGTAAAACACTAAAGAAAATATTATGCAGTACACAAATCTTAATTTAGAAAAAAAAAAGACTAGCATTATAATAGACTTGCAGGTAATGTCTTGTGTTCATTACACAATATCAGTATACAAACAAATATTTTTTTTCTGGGATTATCAGAATAGTGTCCTACATATCCACAGCTTGCCACAAAATAAGGGACATGTTCCATTTATAAATAAATGTATTAAACCAACCGACATCAAGGTAAATAAATCTGTGAAATGCCGTTTCCTCAGATTAAAAACATTGGTTCTCCATCAAATCATTGTTTTACCCTGAGAAACATCACATTTCTTTCCCTACCATTTCGATACACTGATACATACAGAAACTTCTGAATTTTTGCATGTTCTAGTTTGTGTACATATGAATGAATAGCGATTTACAACTAGATGCTACATCTTAATGATTCAACTGCTCTCCAGTGACCCATCCATGGTATATTTAAAATCAAGAATACATTCAATATTTCAGGGCTTCAAAGTTAAAAGTAACATTCCTACTTTAAAATATTTGTGGCATATGGAACAAGTTGTCCCTCAATATTGACAAAACTTGTGCTATTTTTCTTTTGACTTATTAAATTCCAACAGCCTAACTCGTATACATGTAGTCATGGTATGCACCGGTACAACATTGCATAAATCTTCAGGATCAATTATTATTTTTTGAACAAAAAAAAAGACATCACAAAACAACTAACAGTAATGCAACTATTCCATAACTGATGTCGATTATACATCAACTGGGCAATTTTATGGAGAACTGATGTCGGAATAATATAAAATTAGGTATTACTGCGATGTAATATTATGGCAAATACAGACAGCGGGACACCCTTGGACAATATTGGACACCCTTGTGTCATGCGTTGGTTCTTTTGTAAGTAGTTTAATCTAATTGTCCAAAGCCAAAGAAGCCTTTTACTAGGACCTTCAGTCAAAGAGCAGATCATTTAACGGTCTACAAAATGTCCTAAGGCACTGGAATATTGATCAGAATTAAGTCTTGTATTTTTCTATTCAACTTATCAAAACACAATCTCGGCACAAAAAATCCTTGATTCCAATTGAGATCATTGTAATTGAATTAAAAAGGCACAGGTGTAGAAGTTCAATTTGTCCAGAATCGAGAAATATTTAAATCAAATTTAAGGAACATTTTAAAATGTAAGCTGTACGTTTACAGAGCAAATAATCATAAAATCCCTTTAGAAATAGAATATTTTTTTTGGGGCAGGTAACATAAGTCAAGATTTCTTTAAACATGTCTGTATTTGCCATTGATGCTGGTTACCATTATTAAAGAAATATATTGATTAGAGTAACACAAAATGATTTTCTAGCCATGATCACAAAAAGCTTAAAACCAAGAAGAAAAACAGTCAAAAGAAAAGAAAAGCACCTGACAGGCATTGTAGACTTACTGTAGAAGCATACAGCACACAACCATTGATAGTCCAGAAAAGTAATAGAACAAATCCTATGGCCTCTCAAGAACTTAAACATCATTCACCTTACAATCCTTCCATGTAGAACTGTTCAAAAATGTATGTTAGCTTAAGGTACAACGGGCAAACAGACAATGTCACATTTGTCATCAACACCAGAATATACTTCACACAAAATGTAATATACGAATACAGATACTTTGTTAGAATTTGACCCATTTATTTTATATTTCTTTATCCCTAGAGACTAAATGGATATGGGAAATCATTCTGAGAATCTATTTAAGGTACAAGGTGATTATCAAATTGTTATTTTATTTTTATTCAGAAAAAAAAACGATGAATATTGAAGGCGGAATATCAAATATCGTAGTGTAATTCAAAATAAATAACAGCAGAGGTCTTTGGTACAACTATAAAATCCTTAATATTGTAAGAAAAGCTAGTTCAACCTCTTATTTGCTCACTAAAGAGAATAGTGTGTGGTATCAATTGACAAACGCGAAAGAAAAAATGTACCCTGAAATAGAATTTATAATAATTCAATTTATAATAGACTTAACTCGTGGAAATTAATTGACCATAAATTTGAAATGATTAAAATCTACCATTGTTTGGACATGATATAGTTATTCCTAACTTAGTACTTTGGTAAAGTACTTTAGCTGCGTTACATAAATTTAAGTGTCAACAAATGGAAACTTACTTTAGGAAATTAATACGAGAGCCTTGGTCTACAGTACATTTCTAGACGTGGACAAGACTTTTGGACTGAACACTGCGACAATATAAACATGACATTTGCATTCTATTTTTAGGGTCAAATGTCCCAAAAACCACTTTGGTTAAATCTTATTTTTTTTATCTATTCTAGACATCCTGAACTTGGATGTCTGAAAAATCCCAAACAGAATAGCTTATCATACCCTCGATCTTACCCTCAAAAGTGGACCGATAGCACTGCGTATGCAGCAGTCTGTCGGAAGGGTATAATACAAAGAGAATACGATTTGAACATTCTTTTAGCTAATTACATAAGTGCAGACCTGTAAGTCAATCGCAGTGATTTAAGTTGATCAAAGGATGACAGCCTATTTAGAAAGACATACCGAGCATAAGATTTGCCAAGTCTGATGAAAAAGAACATTGTTTAGAAAAGTTTTTTGTTTCGTTTTATCCAAGTTTTTTATGCACAACATTCAAACACCTAAAATGTATTACAATAAACTACGATAATACCATTTCTAGTTGCAGCAAAGCTTGCAGAAGTGACGTTAATAAGCCTTTAGTACACTAGAACTGATTCATTACAAATATTCTGGCAGTGTGACAGTGCAAACCGATTTTTTTTGTCCGTTTTTTTAAGCTGGTTAAGAAATCGCATAATATAACATGCAATAGATCATATGCTATAATATCAACACAAAAACAAAATAACCATCAACTTTTATGAGGGTTGCCCTCCCGTGAGCCATTTGATTTCCATCCTTTTGAATGTAAACAAATCATTTTCCCACCCTTGCAAACAGCAAACGGTGTACCTGGATGGCATGTTTGTTATTTTCTTCTATCAAACTTAAAGCAAGAAAATGCAGTTGTGGTCGTTTCGTTTTTTTTACACAGTAGAAGGTCGTTACAATTAGAGTAACCTAAGCACAATACACGGTCTTAATTATTAACGCAACGAGCAAGTTTTAACCACAGAATTCTTCATTCACTGACGAAAAAGATATCACTTAACTGTTCAAAATAGTCTTGTCCCTATTACGTGTTTGCATACTTCCAAATGTTTACTTGAAAAAAGTTTTCATAGCAGACTGATGGTGAAGCTGCACCAATCGAGCTCCACGCAGGTTTGTGTGTGGTGCATATCAAAGGGGTTGAAGTCGGACCACGGGCGCTGACTAAATCCGTACTATTATAAATTGACAGATATACTTAGTTGAGTGAGGATCGTTCCTCTGTAACGCAGGGGCACACGACCTCTTCTGCCGTTAAAAAAGAGACATGTTTCGCAGCGGCGCATTAGAGCCGACTACCACGAGTACTGCTTGGACGTGAGCTTGGAATCTAAAAGGCAAGGCACTTAAAAGAGTGAGAGGCCGATATGTCCTAGACACAATCAGTAGGCGATCTACGAGATTCACAATAACCGGCATTAGATCACATGCGATTCTAAAAGCTAGGGCTATACATAGGGTTATACCTCTACGTGAGTTAAAAAGGACCGATTGAATAACTGCCTCGCTGAGATCACAGCTGCTGGTTATGCCTTAAAAATTGCATTTTAAATGTGCACTTATTTGATTGAAATTGTATTCATTTACCGATTAAAATGGGAACTAATATGAACTCCTCTAACAGATAATCTTTTTAATGAGAGCGAGAGAGCTAGAGAGAGGACATACCGTGATTATACAAAAGGAAACCTATATCATTATGTTTCACAGTTTGCACAAAACCTCGAGAAATTTGCTTATTTAAGAAAAATATAAACCTACAATGCAGCTTAAAAGCAAATGTCTATACATCCCAGGGCGACAAAGAAAAATAACTTCTGGAAAGTTGGTCAAAATAATGATGCTTGACTGGGTATAGTATAAACATACTACAAATGATTGCTACTAAATATGTGGGCTTAAAAAAGTAATTGACTAAGGGGAACAGAAAAAAGGCTACATTTGTAATGTTCTATATTTCATTAAGACGATATAAAAGACACAATTTCTACATCAGTAAATCTTAACAACTTATGAGTATTGTACCGCATGTAGTGAATAAGGGTGCTGTTTTTTTTTTTTACTTTTTAGTGCTGAATGCACATTTAGTTTTGGTCCCCTTAACAGAGATAGCCAACCAGAGAGAGAACAACATTCCTGAAACTAAATACCAACAATACTTTCACTGTGTGCTTCATCCTGAGGTCTGTGGCATCAGGAAAAAACCCTCAAACGACTTATATAATAGGCCTTTCAGTTAATAAAGACTTTGTTACATCATGCTCCATCTACTCTGCTATATCATCCAGATAATTGATAATACATCATATAAATAATTATAGAAATCAATTTGAGTGGATCTAGAAAAGTTATATTTGTTAGTTTTATGATGTGGTTCAAAAGATTCAATTTTTGATATGCGAAAAAACTATGGCAGCATTTTTCTGAGACAAAATTATTCAAATACTTTGAAGACATCACCCCAGGGAATGAGTCAAAACAGTGTGGTACTAAACTTCATCATGAAAGTAGCTTAAAGGATGTCTTTGGTAGGCTTGTTTAAAAACATTATTTTTGTTAGTTGTTTTTTTCCATTTTAGGAACATTGTCTGTAAATTAATCTAAGAGCAGTATATGATGGTGGACCATCTCTAATCAAATTATTGCCCAGCTATGACACAATATTGTTTTGTCTCCAAGATACTTGGGTTGGGGCTAGAGTAGGTTTGCCAACTTTGGTTGCCAATATGAATAAATACTGTTGAAAATTATTAACTTGGTGGACCATTATCCCTCAAAGTACTAATATATTAATACATTTTGTGTGTATGTATAAGTGCATGCAAGGGTGATTGGACTTCCATCATGTAGAGCGCTTTTGCCCAAAAAACTTGAACTACCCAATTTGTAATAGTTATTTGACCAGTCAAACATCATTAATCATATGTGTATCAAGTTACTATCAAAACACAAATATCAATTTTAGAAAAATCTAAGCATAATGTGAATCAGTTTTTTTAAATCTTTACTAAAGGCTAGTTCTATAAATAGTACCCTTGTATAATTCATCACCACTTTAAAATCTTTGTTCTACAGTAAGGACATTCTGTTTTACTAGGCGCACAGTTCTCACAAAGTACATAATGTTGGCACGGTTGCAGTACAATGCAACGATCATGCTTTTGGCAAACTATACATTTCTTTGACTGTAGCTGATATATTACCTGTTGGAAAGGGAGCGAGAAATAAACATCAGTTGCAACTTTGGGTAAAAAAAAACATAAAAATAAAGAAATAGCCTACCAAATATTTATTTGATTTTAATTAGCGGTGTAATAATTTTTTTAATGACAGAAATGACCCTTACCCCGTCTAGTAGCTCCAGGTCCTTGCGCAGTTGGCTCTGGATGGAGTGGAGCTTGGACAGGGGCAGCTGGTCCAGGTCCCCGTGACCACGCAGGAGGGGCGATCCGGGGCCGCGGCAGAGAGCGTCAAAGTCCCCCTGGGTCTCCTTCAGCCTGCGCTCCGTCTCCTCCCACCTCTGCTCCGCTAGCTGGCGCTCCGCCTCCGCCGACTTCACGCGCTCCTTCGCCTCCAGCGCGTCTTTCTGGCACGCCTCGCACGCCTGACACACGGCAGAGGAGGAGTGTTGCGGCGCGAGGATGACTCAGTCCTGTGTTCCCCCCGGTTCAGCCCCAGCGCAGACCTAATCCGATCTAACCATTTCCTTTGGTTATTGTTGCCGCCGCGCCACTACAACTACATTTAGCATCCGAGGTTAAATGGGGACATAATCAAATCCAACCCATTTCCTGCGATTAAATATGCAAAAAAATAAAACCCGGCTGCATGTTTCGTTGCATCATCGCTAAAGTTTGAAAAATCCAAACTTTGGCGATCCCTCGACGGTGCCAAGCGCAATCGGATGTGGGAGGGAGGCGCTACTACCGACCTGCTTGACCTGGTGCCACGCTTCCTCCCACTGCTTCAGCTTCCTCTTGGCCTCGTCCAGCTCTCTGAAGAGGCGGGCCAGGTCCCCCCCGCCGCCGCCGCCGCCGCCACACCCCGAGGTCAGGCTGCTGAACACCGGCGACGGGCTGGGAGAGAAGTTGCCGCTCACAAAGTCCCAGATGCTGCTGGCGGCGCCGTTCAAACCTGGCAGGGAGCGCGGTGATGGAGGGGGACAGTTTACCATGGGTGGTGCAGCCAGAGGGACTCAGTGGATCAAGACACAGGTAATTAAGGGGTAAGTAGATTAGCTAGGCATCGGGCTCGAGGTTGCCTGCAGGTCGATTGAGGTAAATAGAATCTTTTCGACAGGTGGATTCAACGAACACAGGCGTCGCACATAACACAAAGTTGCAAAGTTATCCCCGTTTTGCAACGGGAAACATGTACGGTAGTAGACTGAAATACTGTCTCACAGGGATATGATCAAATTCTACTATTCTACTACCCATGCACTGGTACACAAAAAGAGCAGAACCATAATAAGTGTGCCGAATGATATCTGTATTTGTCCTCCAAGGACGCCACTGTAAAAATGTTCTTCTACGGAGAACAAACAGCACTGATAACATCTCAGTGAGAGGGGGTTCACCCAGCCCCCCCTTTTTATTAATGTTGACAACATGGCAACAGGCGTTGACATGGCACCCACCTAGGGAGTTCTGGGACGAGGAGGTGGGGGTTCCCAGGAGGCCGTGCTCCTGCTTGGTCAACATGGACGAGGGCTGATGGGGGTTCTGGGAGACCACCCCCCCGAGCAGGGACTGGGAGAGAGACTGGGACAGGGAGCTCATGGGCGAGGTCGAGAGCGATGACGAGGAGTTAAAGGAGGAGGAGCGGCCCAGCGAGCCCGGGATGTTAACGGGGGCCGATCCGGCGAGCAACCTTTGACCTTTGGGGTGCGGGGCGGGAATGCACATGTGGATTAGAAATAATTCATTTCATGGTGTGAACTTCAGAATCAAAATCTCTTCATTAAGCGGAGCCTAGTCCTACTTGCGAACCCCACTTGGTCCTCTTGCTCCTCCAGATCTTGTTCGAGAGACGCAACGTTGATGTCGCTGAAGTTAATATCTAGAGCCGAGCCTGAAATGAAAAAATAAGCATTATTATAATTACACGTTAATCCCATTTAATGAGTAAATGGTTGACAGTAGGATCATAACGCATAATGTAAACAATTTGGTGAACGCTTTTACCCAAAGCCTCTTATAATGCCGTGTTTGCATGCACTCTTAGCCTGGGTGATAGCAGTGGGAGTTAAACTTTGTCAGTGAACCCTTGCAGTGTTGGTGCCCAGCTCACCCAATTGAGTTAGGCG
>OOFH01054381.1:0-10591 GCA_900323355.1 Merlangius merlangus | reverse complement strand
CATATTTATCATTTAAAATATAAAACTAAATAGAAATTATTTGTTAATAAAAATATATACATCAATATCAATTAACTAACTTATTAAAATTATAAAACATGACATTTTACAGGGTATCGGCATGGTTGTAACAAAAAGTCAAAACCCTGATTTAAATTGTGTGTAGTGTTCCAAGTTACTAACGTTGGGATGCCAAATCTGGCTGAAATGTAAAATTGTCCAGATTTAACCACAGTGTACAATTGCAAGACCTCAACGGTGGGATGCCAAACCTGGCTGAAGTGTAAAATCCTCCTGATTTAACCAAACCGTGTACAATCCCAAGACATTAACGGTGGGATGCCAAACCTGGCTGAAGTGTAAAATCCTCCTGATTTAACCAAACAGTGTACAATCCCAAGACATTAACGGTGGGATGCCAAACCTGGCTGAAGTGTAAAATCCTCCTGATTTAACCAAACAGTATACAATCCCAAGACATTAACGGTGAGATGCCAAACCTGGCTGAAATGTAAAATCCGTCAGTCAAGTCTCAAGTCAGTCAGTCAGTCAGTCAGTCAAGTCTCAAGTCAGTCAGTCAAGTCTCAAGTTAGTCAGTCGTCAGTCAAGTCTCAAGTTAGTCAGTCGTCAGTCAGTCAAGTCTCAAGTCAGTCAGTCAAGTCTCAAGTCAGTCAGTCAGCTCTCAAATTAGTCACACCACATATGTATGCAAGCTAGTCAGCTGCAAAAGCAAACACTACTGAATAATGCTACTTTACTTGCTGGTGTTACGATGCAACTAAGCTGTACTGTATAGCTGGTCATAGAGCTTCTTGACCTTGGTGGTCATGCCTTTCGGATCCAGCTCCATGAGGACTTTTTGGATATATTCAAATGTCTGTTTCAATGTCTTTGGATATTCCATATTGAGAACATAAAGGAGCCCCATGAGAATGGCGACAGCATTTGCGACAGACGGCAACTCGTTCACAACCTCTTGTCCCTCAAGTATAATGCCAATGTCTTTGGGTGCAGCTTGTGCATCTCTGATGATGTAGATTGCCATGGTTGCCCCCTGAAGAATGTGTTCAGCCTCTTCCTTCTCCGACACCTGGAAGAGAACAGAACGAACAGTAAAGAACATACAGTGCACTCGTAAAGTATTCAGACACCTTCACACACCCACCCCCCATATAGACTTAATTTTAAATGGATTCAATTAATTCATTTTTTTTTAATCATCAATCTAAATAATATCCCATCATGACAAAGTACACTTTTTTTTAACCCTTGTGCCGTCTTCGGGTCAAGGAAGGAGGAAGGGGGGAAAGGAGGAAAGAAGAAAGGAAGAGAAGAAGGAAAGGTAGGAAGGAATGGAGGTAGGAAGAAAAAAGTAGGAGAGAAGGAAAGGAGGAAGGAAGGGAGAAAAGAAGGAAGGAAGGGAAGAAGGAGAAAAAAATAAGGGAGTAGAGGAGGATGAAAAGAGGGTTGGAAAAGAGGAAGGGAAGAAGGAAGGAGAGCACAGCAGGAGGAATTTTGATCTGGGAGGACAACACAAGGGTTCATATTTACAAATTTGTGAAAAATTAAATATTAAAAACTGAAATATCTGATTGGGAACCCCGGAAGATTATGCAGTAGATGTGGATGGATCACTGAGTTTCTCCTGACCAACGTTTCAGATTTGAGTTTGAATAGAATGTACCCTGATTGTTGAATATACAGTGCATTCGTAAACACTCATATCAAGTGGACAGTCTTAGCTAGCATTACAACACCTGTACAGTAATCTTGCCTTACCAGGAATTCTTGGACCAGATCATCCATTGATTCTCTCATGTTGATGATGAGACATTTGAGAGCAATCTCCCTCCTTGTACCGATATCAGTATCCTGCATGAAGACAGTGACAATGATTAATAATACTTGTTCAGTCCATCCATTCAATCAGTGTGAGTTGACAAAACATCTGTACATACCTTTTCTACAACTGGCAGGAGCTTTGTCTTCTCCCGAGTTGCTCCACCCTTCTTTCTGACAACCTGAATCAGTTCGAAGCACTTCTCGTCAAGTTTCTCCATGAACCTTGCTTCAAGGGGTACTGTGGTTACTCTGTGGAACTCTGCATTTATCTAGGGAACATACATATATACAGTATAGAGAGAGATGGATAAATGACATGTGCCTCAGGCAAAAGCATGTGATTTAGCTTTACATTCATTTGATTACATTTTACATTTTGATTCATGTTATGAATAAAGCTAGTGTACCTCTTGGACTTCGAAGAGTGCTGGCCATCTCTCAATAATGTCCTCCAAAGATGCTTTCTTGTTGACAATTTCTTGCCTCCGAAATTTGAACGTCTGAGCCATCTTCTCTCTTATTGTTTTGCCATTGTTTCTTTTCTTTACTTCATTCAAAAGGGCTATTCTCTCTTGCTCCATGGACTTAGGGGTCTCGCCATGAGGTAGAGATGGGTAATGGTTAGACTCGGCTCTCCTGGAATTTTTAATGTTCTTTGCTGGGTGGGCGTCGGTGGGGGATTTTCTTTTGACAGAATTCACAGTCAGCTCGTCAGAAGATGAACTGTGTGATTTTAGGTATGTGCGATAGTTATACATCTTCGTCTTGAGCCTCTGTTTCCATCCATAACTGTGGTTGAAGGACCCTGGTTCTTTCAGACAGGGGTGTGTCTTTGTGAGCGCCTGTGCCACTTCACTTAAGTCTGCATCACTAGGATAGGATCTGTACGAAGAGACTTTGTCAGCGAGTCTTTCAAGTATGTCGGAAATCATTTTAGAACTGGGAGTCAGTCTAACCTGGTTTCTCTGATACTCTGCATTTCAAGCCTCAAGTTAAGATTCTGTGGAAAGTGAGAAGGTAGGGATGATGAACACCTTGGGCCACTGCTCCTTTCTGAAGGTGTCCGAGAAAGCGTCGCTTACAGGTAATGTAACATCTGAGCATGCAGATGAAGAAGCACTTGCATCATCTTGCCTGTGAACATTGGCCTCATTCACAGAGAAAACTGGCTCATAGACTAATGTCACAGGGGGGGTTGAACAACCTTCAAAGTGGCAAGATCCTTGAGGTCTGAAGTTTTAGTTAAGTTAATCCAACTGCCAAAGTCAGCATCGTAGTACTGAAGCCGTATTTCATTAGTTAGACCAGAAATATTCTTTATTTGTTATTGCTTCCAGGGTAGACCTTACTAGTCGACTGTCGAGCTCCGGACTGTTTCCATATCAGCAAAGACAATGATGTGGAAACAGTCCTGAGCTCGACAGTCGACTAGAAAGGTCTACCCTGGAAACTAGAGTAAACAGCAGTACTTGACCGTACGTGACAGAAACACACATGTAACACTGCTCTCTCATAGTAACAGAGTTTATGCACACTCAGTGTTGTGTGGTAAGGAACTGGTGGATGTTGCAAAGCATGTGTAGTGATATTTTGAGAATAAAAGAGGCCAAAGTCGTGGTTAAGAGAACTTCCCCTATCACTTTGCTGTTTAGCTACAATGTTACGCAGCTAGGTAGCCGGAATCTCAGTTGCAGTCTTTTCCTATGGAAGCACTTGGGGACCTATAGCTGTAGAGCTTTATTTGGAAAATGACCGGAATTCTCCTTTAAATTTGAGCAGTATATATTAAAAATGTCTGAAAAGCAATAGAAATGTCCCTTAATATGGACCTTTACCCTAATTGAATATTTATGTTAGTTTGAGTGAAAAAACAGATGAGATATTGTCTCTTGCAAACCTTAAACGTGAATATATCGCTTCAGGGTGATAAGCCTCATTGTCCCAACTGTGTAGTCTGCCAAAGGGTAAGGATCAGTCAGTTGAGATGGCTCTAGAACTTCTATCTCCTTTGTAGGCGAGATTTCAAGTTGATAGGCTCTAAAGTGTTCCAGGTACCAAGCACTTAGTTTCCTAACAATGAAGACCAACTCCTTTTGGAGAACCACCATCTGGATGATTTCAATAAATGCAGGCATTCCTTCAAGTGAACCATGAGCAAGGATCATTCCAAATCTGTAGTTAAATCCATTATAGGTGACGTTCTCGGCCAAAGACACTTCCTTCACATTTGGGTTCTTGTGTTTAACAGCCCGTGCAATAACATCTTTCAGGACATCAATGCTAACAGTTGAGAACTTTTTCACTTCCAGGAGAGGTTTAGGAAAGCCACAGGTGTAAATCTGGTGTGCCATGGATAATTGGTGTCTCTGTGCCAAGGACAACAACACATTTTTAAAGCAGCGAGTGTGCCGCACAACTCTCTTAAAAAAGCTATGCTTCGCTTCGAATCGTAAAGTCCAAAGAGAAACTAAAGGGGAATTAGCTGTGGATAATGTTCTAAGAAGTGATGCTTAGGAAGCAAGTTGGTGTCTGGGAAAACCTCCTTGAACCGCACTCTATGCTCAGAGATTTTGAAATTCAAATAAGCTATTGTTTCATCAGTATGCACCGGTGTGACAACAAGGTCCACAATGTCCTTTAAGTCAGTGAGGAGATTCCAGGCAGGTTCATCAGCAGGCACTTTCTGCCCGAGGAGGAGTGGCAAAAACCTGATCAAACTCCAATTCTCGTGAGAATTGCCACCAACTGTTTTCCTAATTTTGTAGGTCAGTAGCACAGGATGGGGGCAATTTGCTTTATCAGTCCACTTGAAGGGGAAAGATTTTATAATCATTCAAAAATTTCAAAGTAAAGTACTTTGAGGTGAGCACAGAGAGACACAGAGCTACTCCAACAGGAACAATTCCTTCAAATAAATCATGAATAATGTCAGGTGGAAAGCCAGTAGTGACATTAAAATGAGTACGTTTTTCCGACAAAACACACCTCCTCTTAACACCAAAACAATTGGCCAATGATTCTTCCTCAAGGGTTTTAAGATGTCTTCCGTGACCCTCTTCTGTCCTCAAAGAGAATGCTTCACTCCCTACGTCCCTTGTTTGAATTTCTAATTTCGTAGCCGTACAAAACCTACAAATGTATGCACCAGAAAAACTCTCCAAAAAACCAGCAATACCCTGGGCACCGAGGTTGTCAGCAACAACACATTGAATTTTCCCTTTACACATTTCCCTAAATTGGGCACAAATATTCCATGTTGTTCCAAAATAAGGATATCACTAATCAAAGGTTCTAGAACAATGTCATATCCATACAACTTTACATCATTACTGTTAATCAATGCAGCCAAGTAGATTGATGACAACGAAGAGTGAGAACCAGGTGGCAGATTGCCTAAAATCCAATATATGGCACAGATTTTATGTTTTTTACACGATGTGCCAAGGGGGTTGCATACCTCAAAATCATCTATATAGAGAATAAAGGAAACTGCACATTCATTTGAGAAAAGTGTGTTTTCTTTAAAAATTGCACCATCCCAGAGACATCTGTATACCTGCTTCTCACTTAACACTGATTGAAGTTTCTCGTTCAAATTAACTGCACTGCATAGGATAGTCTCACAGTTCAAAACCTGCTGCAACGTTTTTAGTACAGGAATATATTGAAAAGACCTTCTGTTCTTTTTGTCAATTACAAATTCTACTGGTTCCACTACACTAAACTTAGTAATATAATATTTGTTGCGCTTCCATGCAGTAGACAATGGGCCTTGTGTTCCGATAGCGAGTTGAATAGGATGTGATGTGCAGAGTTCTGTGGCTAATTCTTGGACAAGTGATCCATCTACTTGACAATTGTGAGCCCCTAAAAACTGAGTGATAATCTTCTGGGTGACCGGCACAGAAACAGTCCCAATGAGATATTGCAGTTCCTCAAGGAGTAAATTTACAGCTGCACTTGACACCAGGTAACTATGTTCTAATTTCAGTAAAACTGAGGCTAATTTTAGCTCAACATCTTTTGTCAAATCTCTAGGTTCTTCAAAAGTTGGTTCATCAAATAGTAAATCTTCATTCAACTCAGTGTCACTGTTATTTGAATCCAAAGCAGAGGGATTGACGATTGACCTGTGAACTATTCCAGGTTTTAAATCTCCAACTGTACACACTTTGTGTTTTCTCCATTTGTGAGTGTGAAAACTTCCATATATGTTGGTTTGATATGAACAATCAACATACAGAAGGAACTGATTCATTATTTTTCAAATGTTGGCCAATGTGTTGAAAAAAGTCAGTTTCAGTAGAAAGTTGCGAGTACTCACAAACGTGGCATTTCAAATGTGAGATCTCTTCTGTTGAGGATTGCTGAGAAAAGTGGTTTGTAGAAAGATGCTTCTTTAAAGCATTCCATGTTTTACATGAAAATGGACAGTTTTCATATAGACAGAGATAAGGATGGTGCCTTCCATAATGTTGATGATCTAGTCTATAATGCTTAAGCAATTCAGATCTTCTGGTACATGAATAGTCACAGTCCTTGCACCTCCACATTCATCAGATACCTGAGGAAACAAAAGAAGAAAAAAAACGAACCCCCCCCCAAACAGTAAAAAGTGAGAGTCTCCAAACAACTGTTCTAGGGCGTTTGTCTATGTCTCTCTGCTTCTATCTCTGTCCTACCTTAACAGCAGCAATGATAAGGTCGTGGCTGAAGAGATCTTTCCACCGATGATAGAGGAATGCGATGATATCCTAGCTAGAGTGAGTGAGGAAGAGAGGGAGACAGTTTGATTATCTCATTCTTTGTAAACATAACCAATTTAAATATTCAAATCAATGACAGATTATGATTTAACTGTAATGCAAACAATGTACTGTTGGAGACCTGTGTGGACACCCGTATGGAGACGTGCGTGTGTGTGTGTTAAGGCTGAAGTTACCTAACTATCTGTTTAATCTATGTTTGTAGTACAACCCTCTGGTGACGTTAGCAATGTTTCTCATACATAGGCTTTACCTGGGCACCGGTCTGAGTTTAACTCGGATTATTTTAATTAATGTCTGTGTAAAATTAGGTTTCAAAATCATGAAAATAAAAAAAACAGTATTCTCTGCTCTAGGCGCTAAAAACTGAACAGCCTGGAAAAGAAACTGAACCGCCTGGTTCATGCTGAACTCCCTTATAAAAGTACACAATTTAAAACAGGTCTTGTTTGAGTAGTCTTAGGGACAAGCAACATGGATGATATTTATAAAAAAATAACATTTTGTTGTTATAATTCGGCACCTATTTTGTAGGCAAATGTGGACTTATTTCAGTAAAAAATAAAAATACTTAAATGACTGACACACACACACACACACACACTAAATATATAATTAACTACCCACAAGAATTAACATATGAATAAGTATATCAAATGATGTTTAAAGTCATGAAACAATAAGCAGTATCATATGCTCTGAAAAGCTGGAGGTGTGTGTAACTTAAATTACCAGTTACCAGGCGTCACGATCATCGTTGCGTTCATTTGACGTTTTTTTCCAATGGAGTTCAATATTGACGTTACTCACAAACGTTACTTATCAAACTAGAGGGGTATTCCATCAAAGTCGCAAACGAAAGCGGCGATTAGTTGATTAAGCCTGATTAGAACTAGCGCCAACTTCCACTTGAGGCTAAAGCCGTTCCATCCACGCAGTTCAGCGGGATCTTTTCCAGCGGCTTGCCGAGTGTGCCACAATTCGACTTCAATGAAACGCGGAAAACCGGAACGCGTGCTGGCGTTTCAGAACGCGTTTCATTGCAGTCGAATTGTGGCACACTCGGCTTGCCATACTTGTGGAGGTCTATGAGGAGTACACGCATATAATAACTCAAAAAGGGAACACCGTAACCATTCATAGAAACAGAGAGGCTGCCTGACAGAAAATCGGCGATCTGTTGAATGCATAAGTAGTATTAAGCGTAACATATTTAAATGTAATATTGACCATGGTTTTAAAAGCAGGTCGATAGTCTCGAGTTAACGTGTCGGACTTGCACACGGTCGTCCGGGGTCCTATCCCCACGCAAGTAGGCTAATAGTAATATAGGAAGGATTACTAGAGAAATCAAATATCTTTTCATGCCATTTATTTTCCATTTCTTTGAATATTCTTAATTAGGGAATTAATAAAATTAATAAAGGGAATTACAAAATGAAGCTAACGCCAAGAATATAGGCCTACGCATTAGTCTGGGCGCGAACTCGGGTCGCGCATATCACAGCGCAAGTGCAGTACAAACGTCCTAGAGTATTTAGAAATACACTGCAATAAAACCGCATACCACTGTCAAATAAACCACATATTGAATGAGTTTCACTTATATTCCCTTTTAATTAACGTCGAGGTCACGTTAGCTACACTAGGCTAGCTAGCAAGCTACATTTAGTTAGCACCTACTACAGAAATAGCCAGTGACAAACAGAAATAACAGCATTAAAAACAGCAGCATATGATCATTGTTGTTTTCACTTACCAGAATATAATCCGTAAAATGTGGATATGATGCTATCAGTCTCTCTCTGGCGTAGGAACAGGTCCAGGTCGGTTGCTGCCGCGTGGTCTCTGCTCAAGTTTAGTTTTATGTGCGAATGCGCATGTGCGGCGAACCTATGCGTAATCCTAAAATTATGCATTTGTCAAAACAGAAATCTCTTGGTTTGAGCTCTTTGCGAAATTGAATGTAAAAATATTTATTTTAAACAATTTAATAAATGAAAAATTATTAATTGGAAAAATAAAACAAATTATATTAAACTGCATGGAAGGACAATTATAAATTGGATCAAGTACAGCTCGAAAACATTTTTACAGTGCAGCATACTGGGGTAAGAGGTTCAGTCCCAGTTTAAATTCAATTTAAGAAGGTATTATTTCAACTACAGACAGAACAATGCAGAGACAGCTTGTCATGAATGTGTGTGACTGTGAGCTCACTCACTGTAAATGTTTTCGTAGACTGTCGTCCCGGCTGTTTCGGTTAGAGAGACTGTTTCGGTTAGAGACATTCTGCAAAACTTGAACTGCAAATTTCTTTGTGTTCGGTGAATGCAAATTTAATGATGGCAGAATTCGCTGACATTATTATTATTACTGTAGGTCTGACTGAGCCTGACAGCTACGACGTAAACCTAACGTTTCGCGCTGGCTACACTTGCGTCTTTTGATTGGATGAGCGCCAGTTTCTAAATCACAACAAAAATACATGTAGGCCTATGTCATTGATTGGTTGCATTTGATTGGTTGCATTTGAAAGGTTGCATTTGAAGGGCGTGAAAGGCGAAATAATTTAATGTTGCATTATCGAATATTATGTTTTGTATCATGGACATTATTTGTTGCAAATCTCCCGACCACTATGTCGATCTGAGACCGCAAGACCAAGACAATGAGACCAAGACAAGACCGAGGGATCCGAGACCAAGACAAGACCAAGACCAAAGACGGTCGAGACTGTGACAAGACCGAGACCACGTAAAAGTGGTCTCGAGACCGGTCTCGAGACATCCAACTCTACTGAAAATGCACTTCCGAATGCTTCTTTGTCCCCAGCACATTTCAAACCAAACCTACGCTCATGCTTCACTGGCTGCTCTGATCTCGGTGGACTGTCAGAATCCCGAGTGGGACCGACCAAAAGGGGCCGTTTCTCCGTGAAATGCCGCAATAAAGTCGGGAGATTTCCCCATTCCAACTCGTAGTTGGGTCCATGCTTATATGCTATCTTAATAATAATAATCATTTACAACATTAAACAATACCTCGAAATATGCAAACTTGACATTAACTTAATATGGCTCTTCACAGGGCCAACTGAAACGATTGAAACTTCTAATATTGTGACCTTGCAGTGTTGCAAGATTGGGCGGGAAATCGGTCCCAATCTGGCAACGCTCGCTGCTGCGTCCTTGTTGCTTTCCGTAGCTCGAGTATGACGTCACATGAAGATGGCGGTGTCACACCAAATTTGTACCGGTGACTTGACATTTTCTGCAACCCGTCAGATTTTGCTACCTACGCGTTCTGCGCATGCCCATTCAGAAAAAAAAAATTCTGCGTGAGCAGAACATTTCGCCTTAAGACCTGTAAGCATGTAAATATCTACATGTAGACACTGGCTTTGCTGCTGAAAGTAGAAATAAGATGATATTTGTGTTAGCATGGCTGCTGCTGCTGTTTATGATTAAGTCAATAGGTCTACTCTCTGTGTGGTTTTTCAGTAGGCCTACTTGGAATTTTTTTTATGTTAAGTGTCTCTTTTGCAACAACAAAAAAAACCTAGTGTTGAAACAACAACCTGTGCGTTACGATCGTTGTTCGCTTTGAAAAGTGAACCAGATAGGACAGGGTCTCTGTTGAATAGCCCGTGAGCTAACGCAGCTATCAGCCACACAGACCCAATCGCGCTACGGTAGCAAAATCTGACGAGGTAGCAGAAAATGTCAGAACACCGGCGCTCGGCATACGCGACCTAGGCGTCGCCTAGAGCGGCAAATGTGTGGGGAGCGCCCTCTGGTGGCTCCCTTAATTAATTAAAATATACGAAACGAGCGAAGTTAAACCAAACATGTTCCCAAATGGAATGGAGAAGGGAGGGGGCGGGGTATTAAAGTTAGGGCGCACTGAAACCCTCACCGTAGTACGCAGGACAATGCGACAAAGCCATCTAACCCACTCTATAGAAAATATCGAGATATATA
>OOFH01054191.1:0-11256 GCA_900323355.1 Merlangius merlangus | reverse complement strand
GTTCTCTCCCCCGCTCTTCCTTTCACACCCTCTCCCATCTCTCTCTCTCTCCCCCATCTCTCTTGATAAAAGTAGTATCAATTTAGCTGAAAAAAGGAGGCCAAACCCCTTCTGTTGTCAGTCTAGTTGTAGAGTTTTATTTTATTCTTTATATAGCACATAGAACAATTTAAACAGTCATCAACCCTATCACTCGTCAACAGAAGTCCTGGGGGTCAACCAGCGAAGTCAACCAGCGTCTCTGGTTCTTCCACTTTTATATGACATTATTTAGATATAGAGCTCCAGGACTCCCGTGTGTTCTAGAATATTTACAGAACATGGCTAAAGGCTGTGTGCGCCTCGCCATTGCGATACCGTACCGTGGCTGCAAGCTGCTCAGGGCCACACCCCCACCCTCCTCCTCGACCCGCCTCGCTCCTCCTCATTTGCATTATAGCTACAGACACCAAAACGGCACATTTGGGGGAAGCTCAATGTGTGACTGGCTCGGAGTGGCTGTAACTCTGCACCAGGGCTGAATTTCGGGAACGTCTTTGAATACTGTGTTAGTGGCCCACTAATACTTAAAGCATCCATAAAATAGCATGTCATGGCACCTTTAAACGTGCACACTTCAGCCTCAGAAGGGGGTTTGCCTTCTGTGTTTGACCCTGCTATTGGCATGTCTCAGCCCATGCTCAGGTGTGCTGCGTCAGTGGAGCTGAATAGGAGCACCTGGACAGCTCGTCAGGACCGGAGTTAAAAGCGACAGATTCCCCTTCCCATTGGGAGGCTTTTGGTCATGGGACTGCTGGCTGGTCGTGCCACCTCTCTGGGATTTGTCTTGTCTTTATGTTTTGGACTTTGTTGTCTATCTTAATGTCATGGCCTTTTCATTGGTTTATGTAAATAAATCCCATTGGTTGGGTTTTTGTAAAAGGTGTCCTTTGATATTTGGGGTCAAGGGTGGTTTGCTGCTAGCCCCAGTAGGGCTAACTAGAGGTGGGGCGTAACAAATGGGGGCTCGTCTGGGAATGAATATCCATGAGGTTAGTGCATGACGTGTGTACGATTGTTAACTGTGAGGAAGACTTTTGTGTGCAGTAACTGGTAGTGGACTCTTTTGTTGGGGTGCTTGCACTCCACATTTGTTGTGTCACGTTTGGTTGCAACTTTAGAGTGAGTTGGCAATATTTGTTTGTAGTGGTATCTACATTGTGTCCCTTTGTGTCATGGTAGTTGCAGTCCATTTTTGCTGAGCCACTTGTGTATTACTGTTTGTCTAGTCACAGTTAATTGTCTTGTAAAAAAAAAAGGCGTCCTTTGATATTTGGGGTCAAGGGTGGTTTGTTGTTAGCCCCAGTAGGGCTAACTAGAGGTGGGGCGTAACAGTGTGTGCTCGTGCTCTTTCAGTCCGCCGGCCGCATGGAGGAGGTCCCCGCCCGGCTGCCCACCCACCTTCGTGAGTCTCACTGTCGCACCTGCGCCACAGACAGACAAGCACCTGCTGCGTACTCATGCATGCACACAAGTACACACTGACACGCACATGGGTACACACTGATACACACACACAAATAAAAACATGTGTGCATGCTGACACACATACACAGGTACATGCTGACATGTACACACGCAGACACACAGAACTAGTCCAGTGGTGAGAGGCGGTCCCTGGGTCCATGCGTGGATCGTGTGTTTCAAGGTGAGAAGGAGATACGGTTGGTTTTGTGTTCAGAATGACGTCAGTAATCCCTAGACTCACACACACCAGTGAGAGGCTGTCAACATCAGTGCAGATCACAAATGCACGCATGCATGCATGCACACACGCAAATATACACGCGCCATGGCGGGTACTGACACACACACAGACCATTCCTAGCCTTAGAGCTTTAGGCAAAGTAGCCTCATCAGAGACTCTACTTGTGTTAAACAACAAAGTCTCAGAGCTTCATGGCGTCTTAAATCTTTTGTTGACTTTTGTCAACAGCTCCTGCCTTTCTCTGCGTGCAGTATCACACAAGACGTAATGTTGGGTCGCCATGGTTGTTGTATATAGGCCATAGAGGGGGGTTCCATTTCATTTAATATTGCATAGTTTCCATTAACTCCCGCTCAGTCCCTCGCAGCTTACGCGTGACCGTGACGAGTGTGTCTCTAACCTTCCGGGAGAAGCAGCAGGATTTGATGCCTTTAAATTCAAAAACGGTTGTGAAAGAAAAAAAAGTTCACTGCATCCGGCCCTTTACCTTTTAAGCTAACAGATATTCGAAAAAAAAAAAAATATAACTTCAGAATAATCTGGCGGGCCAGATAATGTCTTGCGGCTCAGTCATGGCCCGCAGGCCGCCAGTTGCCAACCCCTGGTCTAGATGCATAGCTCACCCAGATGTATGGTGTTGTGTACATTTAGATTGTACGTTGTCCAGTATTTTTGATGTGTATTCATTCTGATCTGATTCTTATATCTTACCTGTGTCTTGCACAGCTGAGGTTGTTTACTGAAGCATACTTTAAATGCTATGTACTGCACAGTATATCTAAAACATCACTTGCACACAGGGCTCTATCTATTTCTTTGAGGCAACTTTGATTCAACTATCAATTTAGTACCCTCTGAATAGCTGCCTGTAAAGGGTGTGATAAGAATGAAGAAACACTTGAAGAATCCAACCCAGCAAGATGCCCTAACGAGGAAGGAAGTAAGAAAATAACCCTGTCTATTAAACAATCACACGACAGTACAAACATGCTTACTCTTACTCTGAGTTCTCTGAAGACACTCTACTCAGAAGATTAGTGTTAACTGGCAGAAATTGAAATGGCAGAATCGGCCATAGTCAAATATCTCTGCAGGAACCTCGGATCCGCAAACGGGAAAGAACTGGTGGACAACTGTGTGTTCGGTGACGCCTCAACGGTGAACGAGATCATCAGCAACCGAGACCGTTTCGCCAACGTGCATTATAATGGAGAGAAGCGTCTGATCGCCAAGACGGCCCTCCGACTGTGCAGAAAGCTGGTGTGCGCTGGACCTGGATGCAGTAGTTTACATCTCTGTAAAGACTACCTGTACGGCGAGTGCCAGTTTGTTCCTGAAAGGTGAGGACCGATTCACTATTATGATGGTGCACTGGTGGGGCCCTAAAGGCCTGGCCGAGGGAAGCCCCTCCCTGGCTGGGCGTGTGTTGTCCGGTTATCGAAGGTCTGATTGTCTTGTTTCGATGTTTTGTTTATGTTGTATACGTTCTATTACTCACTGTTGAATATAGGGTGACCAGAGCCAATGCATCAGATGTGAGACAAAGAATACGTTTGAGTGGGACAATGTTGGATAGCAATGCATAAAGGTAGTCAAAAATAACTTAACATTCTGCCCATTGCTTATAACCTTACTATGCTTTGCCACCTGGTTGATTCAGTAGCAGATAACAGCCTGCAAATAAAAACAAATATATCTTATTTAAATGCAACTTCTGGGAAGCCTCCTTTTGAGCAACACGTCTTTGGTTAGTCTCGCACTGTCCGTCATTTCATGTCGCATTCACCTCCTCCGTGTGAAACGGAAAAATGACTCAAGCAAATTTCACGTTAAACTTTACCAGACTCGCCTTGCACTGGTTTCACCCAGGGATAGGTAGTTTCAAGTCTTTATTGTAGCTGCATTTCCTCTCTTAGCCATACGGGTCGTGCTTTCCTCCATGTGTGCTGCATGACGCTCTCACCTGATTTGCATTGTTTCTTTGTTGGTGGGCGTGCCCTTAACCTGCGTCCCCTTCCCAGTTTGATTGACATGATCAAACAGCCTGTCCCGCCCCCTGATGACAGCCTATATATATAATTAACTTTGACGGAAAGTCCTCCTTAAGCTAATGTTTATGATTCTGCTTCAGCTTCCATCAAGCGGGGCCTCTGGTTGTAATCAGTCGCAAGTCTGTCCCTGATCATTCAGCATTTATTAGCAGAATGCTAGCATGTACGGTCAACAGCGGCCCAAAATGTATGAAATCGAGGAGGGACTCATTCATTCAACTTTTGAACTATAATCTATATTGAACTTGCGGAATCCACAATAAACTCTGCAATTTTTCATCAAAAAGCAGGGGAAAGAGAAACATTTGACCGTCTAGCCCCATAGACCCCCATTCAAACTGCACTTGTGTAGGGTGACCAGATGTCCCGCTTTGTGCGATACAGTCGCACATTTCCATTACTTTGTACATGTCCCGCAAATTGAGACATTGTCCCGCAATGTTATTGACAGTCAGACTGGATTTTTGAAATGCGTGTTTTACGCGGGCGAAGGTTAAGGGCACGCCCACCAAGAAAGAACAAGGCAAGTCAAGTCAGAACGTCATGCAGCACCCATGGAGGAAAGCATGACCCGTACAGTGGAGAGGAAATATTGCTATAATAAAGACTTGAGACTATATATCCCTGGGTGAAACCAGTGCAAGGCGAGTTTGGTAAAGTTTTGTGTGTGTATTTTTCCCGTTTCACACAGAGGAGGTGAATACGACGTGAAACGACACAGACAATGCGAGACTCACATAAACGTAGGGGTGGGCCAATAAATCGATTCATATAAAAATTGCGATTCTCATTTACTACGATTCAGAATCGATATAAAATGGCCCAAAATCGATTTAATTTCATAACGTAAAAAAATAAAATAAAAAATCATAACTTATTTTTTTTAAAGCTACTGAGACATATTAATGTTTTGTGCAACAGTTGTGTTCCACATGATATTTTTGGTACGCACTTTATTTTTGTTACAACTTATTTATAGCTACCTTCTTAGAGTAGCAGTTGTGGTCCACACACAGTGGAAAAGGCACTTTCCTTAGAATTTAAAAGGCAGCATGTTTAACTACACTATTTTTTATAGACTTTTATTTTTGTTACTTAAGCAATGTGATATTGCTTTTATGCAACAGTTGCAACAATTCCATCTAAGCATGGATAAATGTTTAAAACTTAATACATATGAAAAAGACACTTTAATGTCTCAATGTTTCATCCTGTCTTGCAAAGCAGACTGGAGCAGATCATGAGGATCCTTTGCACACCTATAGATTGAAGCAGAAATCATTATGAATCA
This sequence comes from Merlangius merlangus, assembly GCA_900323355.1. NCBI lineage: Eukaryota > Metazoa > Chordata > Actinopteri > Gadiformes > Gadidae > Merlangius > Merlangius merlangus. Next base: position 6,167 of record OOFH01054191.1, on the reverse strand, counting down.
AATAGTTATGAATCGGAGATCGTTTGGAATCAAATCGATTTTGAATCGAATCGTAGCCCCAAAAATCGGAATTGAATCGTGAGATAGTAAAAGATTCCCACCCCTACAAAAACGTGTTGCTCAGGAGGCTTCCCTATGCATATGGGAAAGTTGCATTTAAAGAAGAAATGTTTGTTCGATTTTTATTTGCAGGCTATTATGTGCTACTGAATCAACCAGATGGCAGTAATGTTATAACCAAAGGAGCAGAATAGAAATGTTGATTTCTTTTTTTTAAGTTATTTTAGACTAATTTGATGCATTGGGTTCCCACATTGTCTCGCATTGTCCCACATTGTCCCACACAAACATATTCTTTGTCCCACGTTTGGTGAATTGGGATCTGGTCACCCTACTCATGTGATCACCCCCAGTGGAATTCTAATGGAATTGCAACCAAGTTTGATACAATGGGGCTGAATAGAGAGTGCCAAGGCTCTCCGTTGATGGGCTCTGGTTCTAATTGTGTTATTGTGTGATCCAGATGCCTCGGACACCAGAGGCCTCTACGAATAGTCAAATCTCCTAATCTTTATGCCTCCTCTCCTTAACCTTTCTGGAAAACGTCATCGGGGCAAGGAGAGATGAAAAGGTGCTTCCTTTCGAACATAGGGAAAGACAGCACTGTTTTAAAATGAATTTGACTCCACTCTTCCTAACCAACGTCACTGCGCAACGGTGATTATTGCTGACCTCTACAACTGTAGCCTGGAACTACATTTTTCCGATGTTGGAATAGCGCTCTTTCGATCCATACGTTCTTGTCGTATTGATTTCAATCAGGTTGTCGCCAACAGTGAGAATCACTTAGGTCAGACTTGGCCAACGGGAATATTTTAGGCCACTTGAATCCCAATCCACATGCGGTAAAAAGAAAGTGGGGCAATTTATGTTGAAATTAACCGCTCCCAGTAGTCTTTCTTAAATGTGAAGTTTGCATTTTATTTTCTTACAGTGTATATTGCTTGCCTAATAACCAAATCAATTTAAATCCAAATAAAAAGTTTGCTCAGGAGTAACCTATGCTAAAGGAGGGTTAAACGATGCATCGAGGCCCTTTCCTAAGGATTTTTTGAATTTTAACCACCTTTCCTCCAAGTACTTCCGGGTCATCTCGTTAGGAAAGGAAATTTCTATGCAAAGAAGAGAATTCATGGAGGCCCCAGCCTTCCGAGTTGCACTTTTTATGTCATTTCCGATCTCGGAGCAATTATTAGCTTTCCCATTCGCCTTTGTGATTGTGTCATGAAATTGGCTAGTCGTTGTTTATTGTTAGCTACAGCCTCTTTAGCAAACCAGCTCGAAAACAAACAATACAACTTTACATTGTATTGCACGCACAGCAAGACCGTGCAATACATAAATTGGTGACTGGAATAAAGTAGCAATTTAATCAAGTGTGCGACATTAATAGGACCAATGTGGTACAATACAAAGAAAAGAAAATCTCTTCACGGGCGCAGCCATTTTGGTTGAGAGCGTCATCACTGAACCCGTTTGCCACCTTCAAAACAGCTTGGAGGGCGTAAGCTTTTAAGTGACTTTACATAATCCTTTTGTTTCTTCGGAAATAAGAGTGTTTAGGAAACGCCCGACAGAAATTCTCATGCTATGACATAAAACCGGAAAAACGTATTGTTCATGATGCTAGACTTCATAACAACTACAATTATGAATAACCGCAGAGACCTCTTTGCGCTTCTTTGCTTAATAACATGAATCGGTTATTAGAACTGCTGGCGATGGTTGAACATGAGCGAGAATTTGTCAGGTGATGTTTATAATTGTAATCTATAATGTATCGTAATGCAAATGTTAGAATGGGTGTCTTAGGTCTTGCTGCAAGTTCACTTTAGTCTATCAATGAAATGTGCAGCCATTGTTGTGGCGTGAACTCGGAGGACTTCAATAGCTCTACTTCCGCACAAAACTCAGAGTGAGAACTGCGATCCAACAGAGTATTCAAAGCACTTTCCTCCGAGCTTATGGTCCGAAACTCGACCAAAAGGGGGCATGCCTCCGTGAAATGTCGCAAGAAAGCTGGGAGATTTCCCCACTTGCAACTTGGAAGGCTGGTGTCCGAGGCATCTGGAACACACCATTATGCTTCAGGTGCTCGTGAGGGGAAGGCGTACTATCCCGTGGTAGGCGTTCCTTGACCACATGAGGTTTTCCAAATGCGTCACTCCCTGACCGTTTTCTCTTGATGTCTCCCCTCAAAACCAGTTTTTACAGTCTTTACAGTCTGCAAGAGTGTTCCTTTTCCCACGATCTCAAATCCGAACACAACGCTGGACTTCTGAGAACACACGGCTTGGAAGATCTGGACAAGAAAGAGATAAGTGTGTTGTTGCTGCAGAACGACATGGCCCTGCTCCCCGATGTAAGTTTGTGAACTGGTAGATCGGAGGCGAGGATTGAGGGTTCACTGTAGCTCAGCACTTCAGATGTGTAACATATGTCAGAATGAAACATATAGAGGGTTGATTCTGTCGCTCAAAACACACTTTTTGTGAGTGAACTTTACTAATAGTTCAATAATTCATGAAATTTAATTCCAAAATATAAATTAAATTCAGATTATTTTTTTACTACGTAGAACACCATTGCCTTGCCATGCGAATATCCCTATCCTGAATGACAATCATCAAAAACAACCCCTCTCTGCACCAACAGGTGTGCTTAGACTACAACAACACCGGATGCCAGGGGGGCTGCATTAGGATCCACATTTGTGAGCAATACCTGATTCGTAACTGTAGCTGCTCGCGGGCCCACGACTTCTACGAGCAGCAGCCCTTCGAGGTGCTGCAGAAGAGCCGCATCCCCAACAACCTCATGGCGGACATGAAGCAGCTGTACATCAACAAGAAGTTCCTGAGTAGCATCGGTGGTGCTATCGGTGGAGCTGCTGCTCCAGGAGGTGGAGCTGGTGGAATGTTTTGTTTTTCAGATAAAACCGAGATTTGCCTATACTTCCTTAATGGCATCTGTAGTCACCCCATAGGTGAGTTCAAATGAGCGGATCTTATTTAAGAATCAATCGTATACAAAAAACCTGTTGCCACCTGAGCACCAGAGATTACCTGTTGTGTTAGCCGCATGAATCACTGATAAACAATTGTACTTCCCTGTCTTCTTCAGAAAGCTGTCTCCGAGCTCATTACAGGCTGCCTTACAGCTGGGAAGTTCTGGAGGGCCATCAGTGGACGCTGCTGGATAGCTCAGAGAAGATAGAAGAGGATTACTGTGACCCCAAAGAGACATACAGGTATGGGTCAGATCACATGTAGGATTGGAGTTGCCGTTTAAATGAGCCTACTCCGTTTTATCCAAGTTTGAAACCCTTATGATTTAAATGAGCCTATACTCAGTTTTATCCCAGTTTGAAACCCTTTTGGTTTTAATTTGCCTTGACCGTTGAAACCCTTTTTGTTAAAATGAGCCTTCTCCGTTTAACACTGGTTTCAAACCCTTCTTTATAAAATGTACCTACTAGGTTAAATCAAAGTTTGAAATCCTTTGTGTTTAAATGAGCCTACTCTATTAAATCAAAGTTTGAAACCCTTTGTGTTTAAATGAGTCTTTTTGGTTTAATACCAGTTTGAAACGTTTTTTGTTGAATTGAGCCTTCTCGGTTTAATACCAGTTTCAAACCTTTTATGTTTAAATTAGCATAGTACGTTTTAATCCAAATTTGAAACCCCTTTTGACGGAATTAGCCTACTCAGTTTTATCCCTGTTCAAAAATCATTTTGTTGGCATGAGTCGACTCTGTTTTACAACAGTTTGAAACCCTTTCAGTTTAAATGAGCCTACTCTATGGCAGATCCCAATGTCCGGACTCATGGACTCACAGACTTTGTTGCGCGTTCTCGCAGAATTATTAAGGCTTCAGGGCTGTCCCAATGTCGAATTCCAAAGGGCGCGTCCACACTTACCGAACCCTTTCCGTGAGTCCACATCATGTGTGCCGCTTAGACCATAGGGAAATCCGAAAATTAGGAAGGTAAACAAGTCGATGCTACTGTCAATGCGCGACCAGATGGGAATTTCTGCCTTTTTTTAGTGAGCCTGATAATTTCGATCAGCTCACCAACAAGAGCCGGCTCTTTAATAATTCCTTATACAATACATCCTTTATACTGAAGTATTTAAAAGTAAAAATTATATTTTCTAACATCAATAAATTGCTGTAGCCGGTTGTTTTCATTGCATTTACAAAAAAAAATAAAGAAGAGAATTCCCAAAACGGCAAGTGTCAGCTGTATCTTTTTCATTAAACGTTGCCAAGTTAACATGCGTTCTCGTGAAGTGCTGTCCCAATCCCATACATACCTATATGAGCCCATTTGGCCTCACGCACACACTCACTTAGCACCTGAGATCAATTTAGTCCTCAGGGCTCACTTTGGGAATGAGCCTATTTAATCCCAGTTTGAAACCCTTTTTATTTTAAATGATCCTACTCTGTTTAATCCCAGTTTGAAACCCTTTTAGTTAAAATTAGCCTACTCTGCGTAATCCCAGTTTGAAACCTCAGTTTGCTCCTGTTGATTTCTAGTGTCCCCTAAATACTATTTTTCATCATTGAATTGATTGAACAAATGTTGCGTTGTATTTTTATGCTGCACTTGTGATCTTTAAACCCACATACTGAGGGTCAACGGTGTGTGATGTCTCCTGCAGCACGGTGGATGTAGAAGCGGTGTGCTTTGACACCATGACGCGTGGACTCCAGAAGGTCAGACGTCTCTCCTCCATCTCCTCAGTCCTCCAGCCCACCTTCCTACTCACCACCGAGTGGCTCTGGTACTGGGAGGAAGACGATTGGAAGTGGAACCAGTACGATTTGCCCGTGAGTACAGCACAATTGCAGTATGGAGTTTCTGCTGGGGGGGGCAGGGTAGATAATTGGCGGGAGAGTCCAAATTTGCCATAAATTATGATCAATTCATTTATTCAAAGAAGTGACCTGAATAGATAAAGAAACAGAAATACTTAAACGTTTAATTCTTCTTACAAAAATACCCCTTTGTGTGTGTCCGTGTGTGTGTGTGTGTTCATTCACCCGCTCGCTCCCTCCAGACCAACAGCAGCACAGAGCTGGAGCAGAAGTTCCAGAACAACCCCCAGGAGGTGGTGGAGTTCACCGCAGGGTCCCACGCCTACACACTCAGCCTCCAGGGTGAGGCCACCGTTACTACCCCCCACCCCCCCGACCCACCCATTGTAGAACATCCCATGAGCTGGTATCGTTTGTCATAGGGCGAGGGAGGGATGGTGATGTCGTGGCTAGGGAGTTTCAACCCCTGCGACCAAAAAAGTTGCGGGTTCGCACCCCCCAAGTTCATCACATTTACCTAGCAGACGCTGTTATCCAAAGCGTTCATACTCTCACTCATCAGGAGACGTTAGGGTGAGGCGTCTTGCTCAGGGACTAGGGATGGGGATCATTAATATCTATTTATTGATACCATTTTCGATACTCCTTAACGATCCGAGTGTTAATCGATACCACTATGGATACTATGATACTAACTATTCTATTAGTTGGTGGAAATACAGCACGTTTTTTAGTGATGAGGAAAATATTAAAGGTCCCATTGCATGAAATCTCACTTTATGAGGTTTTCTAACATTAATAGGAGTTCCCCTAGCCTGCCTATTTTCCCCCAGTGGCCAAGCTACCTCCCCTTTCTCTGCATTCGCCCAGAGAATTTGGCCTGCCAATGAGACAATGAGCTACGACCATGCGAGCGCCACATGTGTGTGTGTGATTTCACACACTCTAACGCAAGTGTTGTACACTTTATTGTTATTTGGATAACCGTTCTGCTGTTGGTGTTATGGCGCATAACTCGTCAGTTCTCTGACGTCTCTGGTATTTCCACAACATGGCTGTAGTTGGGGTTATCTCAGCCATGGTTGAGAAGGAATTGAGGGAAAGGAACTTTCGCTTTAACTCCCAGAAGTACATCCGCGACTGTGTTGGGCCAGAGACAGGAGCGTCCCTATTTAGGCCCAATCCCATATCTACCCCTTACCCTTACCCCTCCCCCTTGTTTTGAAGGGGTAAGGGGAAGTGGGGAGAGGGAAGGGGTAAGGGTTAGAAATGGGGTTGGACC
>OOFH01054163.1:5484-18705 GCA_900323355.1 Merlangius merlangus | reverse complement strand
ACCCGCCCGCAGGAGATGGCTGTAATGTGGTTAAAGCGTGGCTCTGTCCGTCCGCCTGTCAGCTTGTGTCAGCGTGCTTTGGTTCTTGCAGCTGTGCTCTGTGCCTCTGGGGAGCTTTATTTATGTGATCAAAGACTATAACCCCTGCCCCCCCCCACACACACACACACACACACACACAATCACACACACACACGCACACGCACGCACATGCACACACGCGCACATGCGCATATGTGCACCCAAACCCACTCAATATTACTGCATTACAATCCAATCATCAGTTTTGCGCATGGTTGGGGACAGCTGACTGACAGGTGTAGCTGCAAAATGCTCTCACATGTTCCTGTTGTTGTTGATGTTAAATCAGATGATTTTCCAAAAGTAAATCGCAATCCATCCCGGCGTGCCCACTTGTTTTCTAATGTGAAATCCAGTGCCAGCTCATGTTATACTCCTCTTAAACGGCACCATCAGATCCTAATTGAGTTTAAATTGGTTTTCCAACGCAATGATGGAACACCGAGGGGCTTGGGGAATCTTTCTTGAGATTGTAGTTGAACCGCTAATTGAACAGCCTAATAGTCAAATGAGGGACATTAATGAGAATGTGTGTGCGTGGGCGTGTGTGTGTGTGTATGTGTGCGTTTACTTGTGTGTGTGTACATGTGTATGTATGTGTACGTGTGTGTTCATGTGTATATGTGTGTATGTGTGTATACGTGTGTATGTGTGTTTACATGTGCATGTGTGTGCACACATGTATGTGTGTACACATGTGTACGTGTGTGTGTGTGTGTGTGTGTGTGCCCATGTGTGTGTGTGTGTGTGTGTGTGTATGTGTGTGTCACAGTGAACCCCCCAGACCTGATGGAGCAGGGTGCTCCGCTGTGGCAGCCCACCCTGAGGAAGGCTTCCTGCTCGTCCTGCTCCCCCCGGAGTCTGTCGGAGGGGGCGCCGCCGGACGGCTGCAACCATGAGCGGTATACATTTTAGATAAATACATATCTATGCATTTATCATTCATTCATTCCTCACCACCAGCGGCTACATGTGCACCCCTGCTCTGGCCCTGTTGACACCACAGCGACAGGTCCAATCTACAACCCTTTCAGAATCCAGAACTGCCAGAGAACGTCTCTGTTGCCATTAAAGGCACAGCGAGCGCACAGTCACCTCCGCCCACACGGTGGCAGTTTAGAGAACTCCCGCTTGATATGTGACCCACACACAGGTTCTGAGTTACCCCCACATCAAGGGTCAGCGTCATGTTGGAGGGTGGGCAGAGACGGGGCTGACTGCCGTGTACCGGTTTTGATTACTTTGGATAATGCCGCGTTTAATCATGTAGAACTGCAAGGTATTAGTCATAGAGTTAGCGCAAAACGTAGCCACAGTGTGAGGATGTTTCGTATGCTACGCTGCCTTTGTATTGGTTGATGACCGCTTGCGTAGACGTTAAGAACATGACTAGACAGCGCGGGCGCTTAAGATTCTCTCTAGACAAGAAGGCGAGTCAATCTAGATTGAAGGGGGTGGTGCATGACGCATTTAATCTCGATTGACAGTCAATCTAGAACCACTGTGTCGTGCAACACAGAGGAAGCGGGGTCTACATCTGTCCTACAACCGTTGTCCCTTTGCATCATGATCTCACAGGTGTGATCTCACAACCGTATTCAATATAAGGCCGATTCAGACGCTCACGTGAACCAGGCCTCTGATGCTCGCTGCTGGTCAATGAACAGCGTGGTGTCGGGTGATGGATGTATGGAGATGATGAAGGCATTAAAAACATAACCAAATCCTGGCCCTTATCATATTCATATGATTCATATGAGTGAAATAATAGGCCAAATTAAATATAAATTAGGTTACAGAGCAGTATATTCATGTTGTGTCGTGGTGTGCCGTATGCACGCTGTTCATCATACAGACTGCAGAGTGTTCGCCTGCTGTTTGCCAATGTTACACTATAGAAATATAACAATGTTATTAAAAAGAGCTTTCAATCATTGGTGAGTCGTATTTTAGAGACTAGGGGATTTATTCTCTGTGTTGTATTTGGAAATGAGCGGTATTGCACATTATTGAATGTGTTTTGTTTTTTTAATTGGTGTTATTGTATGTGGGTTGCATTTTGAATTGAGCTGAATTGTGCGTTTGTTGTGTTTTTAATTGGTGTCAGATTGAAATAAGGGTTATTATACCTTTAATGTAGGTTGAAGAGAGAGCCATTGTATGTATGTTTTCCGGTAAAAATAGAGGTTATTGTATGTTGTATGTTCAGGTAAGGATGTATTGTGTAATGGTGTATACTTAGGTAAGGCTGAGTTTGTACATGGATTGTATGGATTGGTAGTAAACAGCGGTTTTATGTCTGTTGTTATGGTCCCTCAGGGCCCCTCTCAAGCTGCTGTGTGACAACATGAAGAACCAGATCATCTCCCGGGCGTTTTACGGCTGTAAGTCTGCTTCTGGTTCCTTCAAGCGTAACAGCTCTTTTTTCTTCTGCTTTATTTTAAAATGTATCACGTTATACACAAAGTCAGCAAAAAGCTAATAACATACCAAATAACCAAAGGAACGTACATGAGGTCATTGGATGATCAGTAAATTGAGGAAGGAAAATTTGCAACATTTTAATCACTCATGGGACACACAGATACAATAATTATGAAGAATCTCCCTTAAATGCTGGTCATATGGAATAGATCAGCTGTTGTAGAAGATACAGGTGTTTCACAATACTGATGAAGAGGCCAGCAGTGGGATAGTCTTTCCCACTGATACCAATAATGGCCTTTTTACTCGCTTCCAGAAAATCTTTAGGATGTGAAGGGGTATCGTCTTTGCACAGCCAATCAGGGACCTGTCCCGGGTAGAGGGATGTGAAGGGGTATCATCTTTACACAGCCAATCAGGGACATGTCTCGGGTACAGGGATGTGAAGGGGGTACTGATACTAAAACCCAGGGTTTTTCTGGATGATTGTTGCTACTTCATCCCCAGAAAGTCTGAATAGAGGCAAAAAACATGAGCATGATCCACCATGATCTGCCCACCGTCCCTTTAGAAGCGTAGCTTGGTGAGCCTGGGAACCAGACGAATCTGCCAGCTCATGTTTTGATCTGCTCTGACATATGCTTGTGGCCTCCACCCCATGCCCCGGGTTTGGCCACTCACATGCGTTTATCTGATACGTGGCGAGTTTGATACGTTGACTGCACAGAGTTGCGCACTATGGGAGCAGGCACTTCAGGCACTTCAATAAGCAATCTACATGGCTGCAGGTCATATGTCGCCAATCCATTGCTCTGATTCGTGTAGATCTATCCAGTTGTGTCCAGAGGCTTTTTGGTCTTCACTCCAAAAATAGAGAGGTTCCAGGCTTATATACTTTTTCAAAATAAGTCTGGCGATGTCAGGCTATATCTGAGTGCTAGTCTGTTCAGACTACTGTTTGCTGTTTGTTGTTTCAATGTCCAGCTCTTTTTTACATTGTTGTTTCACATAGTCTGTAATGTCCTTTTACAGTGATTTGATGCATGGTATAACTCTCTTATGAGAGCTTAATTATTTCCTGAGTTATAAGCATCAGTAAATATACGCATAACAATTGTTTGCTCTCTTGGATTAGAACCTTTAACCTTTAAAAAAGAATAATCAAGAGGTTTTATTAACTGGAAAAGTCCTCCCCGATCATTCTTTTTCTGACACTTTGAACAAATGCTTAATAGGCCTAATTAAAGATCCATGGATAAACGTTGACCTTTTTAGCCTAATCCTGGCCAGCAGACTCCTACAGCATTGGTCAACTCAGAATAATTAACAACGAGGATAATGTCAGCCAGGACGAATCACGGGGAAAGAAATACATCCAGTCAGATGGGGCTCAGTTTGACATCTAAGAACTATTCCCCAGAGGGGAAATTAACTGAAACACCTGATAAGCTTTCAGCCTCTACCTTTCAAATTAACACTGCTCATAGTTTTTAATGTCTCGCTCACATCATGTTTTATTAGTCTGCCGGTTGCCAGTATGTGTTGAAAGCACTTTTATTTAATGCATAAGTACTTACATTATACCGTTCCAAAGTTTGGGGTCACTTAGAAATGTCCTTGTTTTTTAAAGAAAAGCAATGTTTTTTTCAAGGACGATAACATTAAATGAATCAGAAATACAGTTTAGACATTGTTAATGTGGTAAATGACAGGAGACGGCAGATTTTTTATGGAATATCTACATAGGTGTACAGAGGCCCATTTCCAGCAACCGTGACTCCTGTGATCTGATGGTACATTGTTTAGCCAATCGTGTTATAAGGGTAATTGATGATTAGAAAACCCCTTATGCAATTATGTAAGCACAGCTGAAAGCTGTTGAATAAAAGTGTGACTTTTCATAGAAAGCATGAAAGTGTATCAGTGACCCCAAATGTTTGATCGGTCGTGAATGCAAAGTGCTAATAAAGCTTTGTTACTGTGATGGGGGCGTGGCGTGCAGGGCTGGCGTACTGCCGCCACCTGTCCACGGTGAGGACACACCTCTCGGCGCTGGTGAACCACGCCATCGTGGAGCCCGACGCGCCCGCCGACGCCAACGCCGGCCTCACCCCCCGCGTGTGGCGCCTCTTCCTGCAGGACCGCACTGTGAGTCTGGCACCACCCGGGACCGCTCCGCCTCTGAGCCTCCAGCACCTAACCCCTCTCACACACACGCAGACACGCAGACACACACACACACACACACACACGTACATATAGACAAACATACCAACTGAAAACACACACACACTGTCATATACACACACACAGTCACACAGTCATACACACATACACACACACACACACACACACACACACACACACACACACACACACACACACACAATACACACATACACATACTCATACATATGGTCAAACATACCATTATACACACACATATACACGCAGACATAAACACTCATACACAGTCATACTCACACACACACACAGTCATAAACGCACACATACACACCCACACTTGCACACACATCTACACACAAACACGTACACTCAAACAAATATACATACACACATACACAAATGCACACAAACACAAATGCACACATACACATGCTCTGACATACTCAGACACACGCATCCACACACATATGCTCAGACATACACACATACACACACACATACAAATACACGTACTCATACACACACAAATACACATGCTTGTACACACACATGCTCAGACATACGCACCCACACGCAACCGTAAACATCCGCGTCCCCTCCATCCCTCTCTCTCTCCCCCTTCTCTCTCCCTCCCTTCCTCTCTCTTGCGTTTCTTGCACCTCTGACTCTCATCCATATTCATCGTCTGCTAATCATGGCCTCATTATTAGTCACACGCAACAGTATGCGCGAGGCGTGACTAATCCTCTGTCAATCGTGGAGTCCTCTCCTCGAAGTGTTGGCTACTGCAAATCGGATGAGTGTGCCTGGTAAACACAAGCCTTTAATTACAAAATCAACACGCTACATTAGCACTTTTTATCACCACATTTCATCTCACATTAACAGTACAATTTATTTTGATATTTCTGGTGCAAAGCACATGCAGACACCATAGGTTTTTAAAAGGCTCTAATACGAAGAACTTGTTGGCAAATTATGAAGTGTGACACAGATGCAGAAGATCAATACAAAGTTCCCGATATTAAATATAATTAATCACTTAACCAATAGATTTTTTTTGTTAGTCAGGGCTTGAGAGAAGCCATAGAACAGCCATTAGTGATTATCGTTAAATCAATTGGAAGCCCTAACCCAGTACCAAACCTCCGCCATGCCCATGTGTGTCTGAATGTGTGTGTGTTCTTACAGACTAATGAAAGACGGTTTCAGTGTTCCTCACTAGGCAGTGGACCAAGATTGAGACAATCAGGTGTAGGCGGCATCCCTAGAGAGCCAGGAGGTCCATCTAGAGTAGTCGACGCGGCCACACGCGTCAGAGTGCACTTTGCACCTTCTACCAGGCAGGGCAGAAGGTCTACTTGCCCTATTCTATCCAGAAATGTTTCTGTAAGTGTTCAGAATATGGCATGATTTAATGGGTTCTAAGTTAATTGAAGCATTAGCATTTGCAAAACCCAAACATTTTCAAGTCTTTCTGTAGCTGCTAAATGTACCGTAACATGCCTAGTCCTGTTTGAACCTTAAGAAAATGTCTGCCGTCCACAGGCCTATGAGGAGAAGGAGCTGCTCCGATTGGTCTACTTTGGGGGTGTGGAGCCGTCGCTGAGGAAGGAGGTGTGGCCTTTCCTCCTGGGTCACTACCAGTTTTCAATGTCTGAACCTGAAAGGAAGGAGGTTTGTGTTTGACCTTTGACCTTTGAGTGAGTGAGTGAAATGCCCAGAGCAGATCTGTTGTGACTGCGCGCTTGCATCTGTTTGATACTAGTTCCATTTTACGCCCCTTCTGCCTCATCAGGGCATCTCTTCACTGATTGTTTAGGTCCACAACAGGCACGTGAATACAACCGTTCCCAATGGCGGAAGAAACACAGGGAGGGAGGGAGGGAGCTGAGAGGAAGGAGACTTTGTTGGGGGCGGGGTTATTAAGTTTGAAAATCTTCATCGGTCTGACTGACCACTCTCAAATCTCAAACCGACCGCAGCTTTCCAGTAACAAGACTTACCAACAACCCATGTAGACCCGTTCTGCTGCGTCCTAACGGACATGTTCTCTGCGGTGCGGCCAGGTGGACGAGCAGGTGAAGGCGGGCTACCAGCGGACCATGGGCGAGTGGCTTGGCTGCGAGGCCATCGTGCGCGAGCGGGAGAAGGAGCAGCACGCGGCCGCCATCGCCAAGTGCTCCGGGGCCAGCGTGGACAGCTCCAGCCAGCCGCTTGTGCACCGCGACTCCACCCTCAGCAACGAGGTGTGGAACAGGGGCCGCACGCACACACACGCACGCACGCATCACGCACGCACGCACGCATAAGGCACGCACGCACGCACGCATCACGCACGCAAACACACACATCAGGGAAATGTGGTGGTGTTGACAACCGTTTGGTGGTGTTGAAAGTACCCTGACCAAAGTACCCTGACACACACACACACATACAGTACACACACATGGCCAATTGGAATCTCAGCACTGGCTTCAGAATCTTGAAGCACACAGCGCCAACTGAGCTCACCTTTGGATGAGACGCCTGGCTACCGTGCGAGTCTGATGGAAACTCTTAACGTCAATTTGAAGTAGGGGTGTACGGTAAAACTCTATAGAAAGTACACCAGTGGGAATTTGCGCTACGGTATGGATTTTGACGTTACCGTGAGACGTTACCGTACAGATTTGACAGCGATACTGCCTTCTCAGGTAGTATGCTATTGCGCAAGCATGCAAGCGCGAAGCAAGCGCGCCTGCGTGCTTGCGCAATAGTCCCTCACAAGCTCTCATGCCACCGTACGAGACAGACGCTGGTAGTGTGAAGCTGTCTCTGCATATCAGACATTGCTTCCGCAGGCATTTTCCAAAGCCAGTCCTCGCGACAAAATGCCAGGGGTGGAACGAGATAACAAACTCTGTCACTGTTTACCTGTGTAAGGACATGGTTTCCTTATGTCGATAGAAAGGGCTTTAAAGAGATGGTCAAAACACTTGATCCCTGGTACGCGTTACCTGCCCGCACAGACTTCAGCCCAATTGAGATGCCAAAACTATACGGCAAGGTTCGCAAGCAAGTCGAGAAACAAATCCATGCTATTAAACATTAGTGTTTTTCAGAGATGGAAGTACCTTGAGTAACTTTTTATGCAGTTTTGCTGCCCTACCAGTATTTTACCCCTTCAGAAGCATTTATATCAAAATTAGAAGATAAAATTAACATACCGTGATATAATACCGTTACCGTCCATGCCTCAAATCATACCGTGATATACAGTATATTTTAGTCCATACCGTACAGCCCTAATTTGAAGGAACTACCTTATGTTAAATTCGAGGTAAGTCAAGCTTTTTGGAGCAAAAACAGCTATTTGTTTGCTTGATTCAACTAACGTTAGCTACCGTTTTTTGATTTTTAGGACCGAGTCAACGCCGAGTACTGCACGAACGTAGACCTTGCATAAAGTTAGTTAGGCTTAGCTCAGGAGGTAGAGGAGTTGCTAGTTCGATCCCCAGCTCCTCCTAGCTGAGTGTTGATGTGTCCCTGAGCAAGACACTTAACCCTAACTGCTTCTGACGAGCTGGCTGTCGCCTTGCATGGTTGACTCTGCCGTCAATGTGTATATTAACCACCAAAGCGATGTTAGTTGCTTTGGCGATGTAAGTTGCTGTGGATAAAAGCGTCTGCTAAATGCCCTAATTGTAATTGTCCTAGGCTAATACACCAACCGCAAATTTCTGCATAATAAAGGGCTACATTTTTAATCCAAGTCTGTAATCTTCACGCTAAATCCCGCCAGGGGTAGCTCAGAATTCGAGTAGCCGTATATCCCAAAACACCTCAAAATATCTCACATCAGTCCTTGGGCCGATGATACCTTGTCTCCTTTTTTACTCTGAGGAGTTTGCAGGTCTGAATACTAGTACTTATCATAGCATCATAGACTATCATACTACTACTTTTCATTCTACTTCTACGACTGGTACTTATCATACTAATAGGCCTGTATCGTACTGAATTGAATTTACTCCATTCAGACTTCAAAATGTTGAACTCTGTTTAATCTATCAATCCCTCAATTGTTAAAAATCATATAAAGACAGAAATCCAGTTCAGCGTCAGTCTTCCAACAGCCACCAGTCACACCACAATTTCTTAAAGGAAATGCCTTTTCTAGTTGAACCTGTTGTTCAACTTTTGTAGGTGACATCACTTGAGCCCAAATACATGTTGCACTAATCTGTTACACCAGTGATTGTGCCGTTCCTTCAGTTGTAAGTCCAGTATATGGCTTCTCTTTAATTCTTTTTTTTTTCCTGTCTCTCTCCTGGTCGACACCTTAGTTAATGTCCTCCATGCAGCTCTCTGCGGATGGCATCTCTGGCCAAGCCCCCGGGCCCTTGGGTCCTCACTCCACAGCCAGTCAGAGCTCCGGGACGGATGCCCACGGCTGTGCATACATACAGGGCTACATGCCTCTGTTCCCCCAACGGGGTACCTCGGCTTCTCAGCCAGGAGGCCCTCAGCCTGTAGCCCACGGACCACACACGCACTGCCTGCCAGATGACCATGGATCTTTGTCTGGGATCACACACACCACCGCCGCCTCCTCCACCTCCGCAGTGCCCAGCGATGTGTCCTCCACCTACAACCATGGTTTAGAGTACAGCTCTGCCCCCGCGCAGAAGCCCCAAACGCTACTGGTGTCCCAGCTCCTGCCACTGGCTCCCTGTCTGGCCAACAAGCATCAGACCTTCGCCCTGCCCCGACCCATCCAGAACTCCGGGGGAAATAAAGCTAAAGGCCGCCACATCCAGAGAATTGTTCCAGCCAACAACCTACCTTCCTCTCATCTGGTGCTCACAGGTCACTCAACTTTTCTATAGAATTGGTTTCACATGGCTTTCATAGACATTTTTATTTTATTTATTAAACAATAGAAAACCTGATATTGTATGTTTTTTGCTTAATGAGCCAGTGAACCCAAAACCAACTTTTGTTTGTTTTAAATTTGATCATTTGTCTATATATGATCTATGCCATTTTAACACTTTGTCACTGAAATAAGTCCCCAGAGAAAGAAGGACTAAAATCCTATGGGGTTTTTTTCCCCCCCAAAACACTATGTGGAATGTTCAACTCTGCTGTGAACGCAGGTGGTGTTTTGTGTCAGTGCCTGTGTGCCTAGTCTGACGTCACAAGGTCACCAAGGGGCACCGGCGGTCACCGCTGTTCAAATTCACACTTCACAAGAGCTAGCTCATAGTTGAGTTCAGTCTAAAAGGAATTTTGAATTTGAACTCCGTTCACAGTCCCAGAAAATGAACTGTGAACGATAATTTCTTCTTGTTTAATTATATTATTTATCAATAGAACCTCCTCCTACCCATCCAGCCCAAGCTCTCCAATCATTTTCACTACCCAGTGCCCAAACAAAAAGATGACTGTATACTACTATAGTAGATTACTTTCAAAAGCCAAGAAAAAACAATGCAAGGATGTTATACAATGTGTCATTGTGTCAACAGTGCGTGAGCGTCGTTCACCATCGCGAGAGCGAGCAGTGCTCACGCACAAGTTCAGTAGCAGAGGGGTCCCTTCAGTCCACCACTCTTTTAGAGCGTTCATGCAAAACCCTGCCGGCGGTGCGGTTAGTGTGGATGTGCGGAGCTCTGTCTGGGCAGCGGCTAACTACGGTGTCCGCCTAAAAGTCTCTACTAAAAAAGTATCTAAGTTGCCCTGGGTCGTAACCGTGGAGATACGAATTACCAGTGTTCAAATTCCATTTGAAACACTGAATTCACCAGCTCTGATAGTGGGGAAAATATATTCCATGTAAATCTATATACCATTTGCTGAGGTGTTGAGCCTAGGTGCCGTACAGTAAAGCCAGTACAAACGTATATTAGCATGGTGCAAGCATAGTTATCTATTTTGCTGATCACTTTTGTTTCTAAGTCTAGTTATCTAAACTTTAGTTACCTTTTTCAGAATGGTATTGGATGATTTAATAATGAGTTGTATAAGCAGCACTGCTTTTATCAAGTCTACCAACGCTTTTTTTTTGCTTTTTAGGTCCGTTTTCTACTGGACCAAATGCTCTGATTGTAACACCAGCACCGTTGAAGGCCGAAGTCGTTCCCAGTGCAGGAATGGTCATTACATCTTCCAGTCTGGGAGGGGTATGCTTTATTACACAGCCACCAGCCACTTTGCTTCAGAATCACTTCCTGCTTTATTTCACTTACTGACGTATATATTTGACATCAGATTCACTTTCTGCTTCATAATATAACTATTTACTGTATCGGAATCAATTCCTGCAACAAACATGTCATGCTTCGTCAAAATCACTTCCTTCCTCATCCCTTCGTGCTTGATCACACTTAATGCTTTACTTAATACTTAACCGCTTGCCTAACATCCGTCCGACTTCTGTCATTGTCCGATCTGCTTCGCGCATACGTGATCATATTGGTTCAGGGCAAAACTAGGCGTCACTTGTAGCTGCCCAGTGGGCACAGCCTTGTTTACACTGGGACTTTATGTACAAGTGTTCATTAACGACACATATTCGCTAAGGATATTTGAGGCTTGTAATTGACGATCTTCCTGAATTTATGCCTTACCACTTATTTATTTTTCGTATCGTGGCCGATATCATCCGAAATAAAACCTAGCTATTGAACAGTTGACCCAAAACACCATATACAATCATTATACCCCCCAGAGATGGCAATCTATTCATTGCAGCAATTATTTTGCCAACAAAAATGCAATTTGCGTATAATATTAAATGTAAATGCAATTTTTATAGGATCGACCATGTAATGGGCAAGGTAGCCATATCATGGGTGTCACTACCCGTTTCACAGCCCTACTCAATCTGCAACATGCATGCCATGATGTTTTGTCTAATAAACACATTTGTTATCAGGATGCAAAAGCCTGCATTTTTCCAGTAAATGCTGCTTTCTATAGCTTTGTTAATGCCTGTCTCTCAGGCCCCTGCGTTTCACATCGTGCCACAGACGCACAAGAGTCCCCAGCCCATTGTCCCTAAAGAAGAGTCTTACTCCTCCAGCTGCAAGGGGCAGAAAACTTCCAGTAAGACCAGCAGCTTCTCCAAGCTCATCCTTTGATCCTGCACTTGTACATTTTTAACCAGGTCAACCTCACTGTGTGTGTGTGTGTGTGTGTGTGTGTGTGTGTGTGTGTGTGTGTGTGTGTGTGTGTGTGTGTGTGTGTGTGTGTGTGTGTGTGTGTGTGTGTGTGTGTGTGTGTGTGTGTGACCTTGTCTTTCCAGTACATCTAAGTGGTGTTTTATTTTTCTCCCTGCAGCGTCGGTGAATGACCGTGCCGATGTGCAGTCGCCGCCCAACGTGGGCCTGCGCCGCAGCGGGCAGGTGGAGGGCGTCCGCCAGATGCACCAGAACGCCCCGCGCAGCCAGATGGCCACGGAGAGGGACCTGCAGGCCTGGAGGCACCGCGTGGTGGTGCCTGAGCTCCAGCCCAGCGGCTACAGGTAAGGGCCCCCCCCGCCTTGAGCCCCATGCTTCATTGGGTTGTTTTGTGTATTTCCTTTTCCAAATCCCATTTCTTTTTTTGCGTACATTTTCCCAAGAAGGAGAAAAGCTAAAAAATTGACTTGATAGTGCATCAAGTCAATTCAACTCAAATCCGTACAATGTCTTGCCAGTTTATTTTTTGGTGTGTGTGAAGATGTACGCATCATAATTGCCTAGGCTTTGTATAAATATGTATCCATCGTTCTTGTAGTCATAATCCTGTTTATTTGTTTATTTATTACTTTTTGGTAGTTATTTGACATTAATGTATAAAAACCATTTCCAGGGAACAGGACGACTTCAGGACAGCCAAAGGAGAAGAAGAGATTGGCTTGTACAACGCCAGGAAGAGAAGGGTGGCCTACGGCAGCTTTCGGGTGAGCTTATGACTGGGCCATGCAAAGAAATGCACCATTTGAATGCAATTATCCATTTACCATCCAATAGGGGTGCAACGGATCACAAAACTCACGGTTCCGATTGGGTCACGGTTTTTGAGTAACGGGTCGGATCATTTTCGGATCAACGACAACAATAAAGATAACAAGACAAATGTAACTTTAAATAAAATCTTCAAATGTGTAAAAGCAAAATAAAGTGAAAAATTAGGAAATAATCCTGCTTCCTTTAAGCATAGTCAATATTTAAAAAAACATTGATAGTAAATAATCCCTAACCCTGGATTTACAATTCAGGATGTCTGCATTACCTGGGGAGAGTTTAGAGTCTACACTCTCCCAAGGCAATGCAGACATCCTCATCTTCTTTTTTTTTCATCAAGTATGGTAGCGAAATACAGTTTCTGTCGTGTTTTATTTGTCATTTTGTAAATCCATGGATTTTTGTTGGAAGACTCATTGCTCATTGCAAGGGAGGTTGGTTTTAGTCTTTTCGCTCGGTTCTAACCATACTGTTGATACGGAGAACCGAGCGAAAAGACTACAACCAAACATAAACATGTCCGGTTCCGGTTTCG
>OOFH01054134.1:1461-12126 GCA_900323355.1 Merlangius merlangus | reverse complement strand
ACCGTCGCTAAGGCCCTCACCGTCTCTGGGGCCCTCACCCTCTCTGGGGCCCTAACCGTCGCTAAGGCCCTAACCCTCTCTCGGGCCCTAACCCTCTCTAGGGCCCTCACCTTCTCTCGGGCCCTAACTGTCTCTAGGGCCCTAACCGTCTCTAGGGCCCTCACCGTCTCTAGGGCCCTCACCGTCTCTAGGGCCCTCACCCTCTCTCTAGGTCCGTAACCGTCTCTAGGGCCCTCACGTCTCTAGGGCCCTAATCGTCTCTAGGGCCCTAACCGTCTCTAGGGCCCTCACCCTCTCTAGGGCCCTCACCCTCTCTCGGGCCCTAACCGTCTCTAGGGCCCTAACCCTCTCTATGGCCCTAACCCTCTCTATGGCCCTAACCCTCTCGAGGGCCCTCACCCTCTGTCCCCCCTCCCCCCTCACCGAGTCGTTGCCACACAGCTGCATGGCGCTGCTGATGACCATGACGGAGAGCAGCTGCCAGCGATGGGCGCGGTCGACCAGCAGCTCCCAGGGCCGGCTGGGCCGCACTCCGCTGCTCTGGGCCTGCTCCTGCAGCATCTCGTCCAGCTCGCCTGCCTGCACCTCACAGCCCCGCAGCTGCCTCAGGGCTGAGGGCAGAGACACACACATAGAGCATAACACACACAGGGCGGGCAGAGACCCACACACATATAGAGCAAAACACACACAGGGCGGGCAGAGACCCACACACATAGAGCATAACACACACAGGGCCTGGACCTAGGCCCCGTTTCACGACAGCATCGTTGGCAACGAACGTCGTAAAAACGCTCGTAGCTAACGAGGACTCCAGGGGTACTCGTAGGAAGCTAAGAGCATCGTTAGCCTACTATAGCCTCAGTGGCGTCACCAGCGGACATTCCGTGTATTGGATGCGTTTTATTAAAACACATCCAATACCACGGAATGCCCAGCTGGCACAATTTCGCAACCAAAAACAGTGGTCACCGCCGATATATTACTCATAGACTACTGTTAGATTTAAACAGCAAAGATAGAGACATTTTAGAAGTCAACAACAAAATAATTTATTGTAGCAATTTTAGGCATATAATAAAATCAAATGATTCCATTGCTCTTGTTTGGGAGGTCGCTTTCGAGCTGCACTTGCTGTCTCCCTCTGATTTTAGTTAAACCATCGTGGTTAAAATGTCTTCATATTGATCAATGACAGAAGACATAGGCTACAGTAGACATGAATCATGCTGAGACCAGCGGGTGTCGGAGAATTTCTGCAGGCGTTTTTTTGTTGCAATTGTTTGCATTAAGCACTGTAGGCGCTTCGGTGAGGCTGTAATGGAGTTCACTATTTAGGCTTGGACCGTGTCTAGACAGTAATGAACATCCCTGATCATGGTTAATCGAGTTTGTAGTCTAAACTCAGACGTGAACTCATTATTGCATGCGGGTGTCTTCATTCATAAAAAAATGAAAACATTTGGGAGGATGCAATAACTAGGGATGGGAATTTCACGATTCCGATTCTGCTTAATCGATCTGATTCCTTATCGATTCT
Source organism: Merlangius merlangus (assembly GCA_900323355.1). Taxonomy (NCBI): domain Eukaryota; kingdom Metazoa; phylum Chordata; class Actinopteri; order Gadiformes; family Gadidae; genus Merlangius; species Merlangius merlangus. Next base: position 10,586 of record OOFH01054134.1, on the reverse strand, counting down.
CTTATCGATTCGAGAAAATAAGTACAAATGTGTTTGTTTGTATTAAATCTCTTTAATATCTGATCAGAAGTGCGTCTAGTATTAGGAAATTGTACATTTTCACATCTATTGGTCTAGACAAAAAAATATATGTTTGGCTTTTTAAGCCCAAATGGCAATCATTATGTGCCATAAAACTAAAAACAGACTGAAAACAGTCAAGTAAGAGCTTGTGCCTTTCGGAATACTAACAGTGCTCATTTGTATTCAACTTGTAACAAAATTTAACTGACATAAACCAAATAAATAAGTCTTCTGTAAAGATAAGAATACAACTAACAACTTTGGCAACTTAAAAAAAATTGTGCTGCTTCACTGGCGTCGGTAGTTAGTAGCAGTGTATCAAACATGCGACATTCCTGCAAATGAATTGCATGCTGTGTAGCCAAATATTTCAGCATATTGGAGGTAGTTCCCCCCCTTTGATGTAATGGAAACTTTACAATTGTTGCAAGTGGCAATATTGTCGTCTATTCGCGTGAAGTACAACCAAGCTTTAGGCCCCGTCCACACAAAGCCGATTTCATGGCGAAAACACAAAGGTCTTGTACGGTTCGGCCTTCCGTCCATACGAAGCCGGCGAATCCGCTGACCGAAACAGTAAACTTCTGAAACCACCCTCGGAGGTGGTTTCAAATCAACCTGGTTTCATTTTGGATTCGTGTGGACGCCTGAAACCAACTGAAATCGTAAACCATGACGTCATCGCCCCACCCCTCGACCCTCTAGCCAATGACTGTTAAGCCTGCGGAGTCTCACAACAACAAATATGATGGCGGACTACAGGCCTGTAATCGTAATTCGCCATCGTAGAAGAGCTGTGTGTTTGTGTTGTTAGTGGTTCAGGGGGCAGCCTTTATGCGCATGCTCGCCTCTTCTTCTTATTTATTTTTCTTATTGGAACCGATAAGCGGAATCGTTAAGCAGGCTTGCTAATGATTCCAAGGAATCAATTGACTCTGCACCGGTTCTGAACAAGAACCAGTTCTCGATTCCCATCCCTAGCAATAATACAAATTATTCTAAAGAGGTCTAGACTCTGTGCACAGCCCCGCCTTCTCCAGTGAACCAAGAAAGCATCACGCAAATGTCTCGTCAAAGTTAAAATATTTCAACACGCGCTCGCCTGTGCAGGGCGAAAGTGTGCCGCGACAAATCAAAACTTGTCGCCGGTTATCTCTAGCGAATAATTCGCCCGATACGCGTCTCTACCGTTCACTTTGTATGGGATCTTGTCACCCCGTCGCGTTTGGTGTGACTGCGTTCACACCAAACTCGACATTTGTCGCCTGTTCGCGTTGTTGCCGAAGTTTTGTCGCGCCACAAATCATAATCTGACGCTGTGCAAGTTTTTGGCGAATTTGTCGCGCCACAACTTTTGCACCACAATTGCATGTCTTTACCTTTTGTGGAAGAGAGAGAGATGTCGGAGAACCCGACGCAGTCTATTCATAATATCGTAATGACCACGGAAGAGCCAGTGAATAAAGTATTTATTAGACAGATATTTATTAGATAGGCCTACTTAATAAACCGTTGGAACGCCCAAGACCGGAAACCATAGCAACGCCGGTAAACAAACTCAGAGGAGCCCAATCCCTATGAGAGCTCCCCGCGCTACGGCCATCCGGAGGCGCACAGAGCTTTTCGCCGGGATATTATATATACAATTATATTATATACTATTATATATAGATCACTTTCTCCTCCATGCTGCAGTTCACCCCGGACAGCACTGCACTGAGTTTGCCGGTTGAACGCTGATTGGCTGTTATGTTACACATGTCACTGTTGAACGCTGATTGTCTGTCATCACGCGAAATTCGCGTCAAAGTTGAAATAATTCAACTCGAGCAAATTTGTCGCGCCACAAATCCCCGTGAACGCGCTCCCCTGTGCACGGCAAAAGTGTGGCGCCACAAACCAAAACTTGTCGCCGTTTTTTTCTCGTGAAAAATTCCCCGATACGTGTCTCTACGGTCACTTTGTATGGGATCGCCCCGTCGCGTCTGGTGTGAACGCACAGTGAAGGCACGCGAATGATGCTTTGTGTTGTTTATAATGGTTCTCTCTATTTTTGTTTATAATGGTACTCTGTGTTATTGTTTATAATGGTTCTCTGGTTCTCTGTGTTGTTTATAATGGTTCTCTGTGTTGTTTATAATGGTTCTGTGATGCTCTTTACTGTTGTTCATAATGCTACTCTGTGTTGTTGTTTATAATACTTCATTGTGTTGTTGTTCATACTGGTGCTCTGTGTTATTTATAATGGTTCTCTGGTGCTCTTTGTTCTGTAGACAGCCTGTGAGAAGACCTTCTCAGTCATGCACCATGTCATCCAGAGGACCATATCTTATGCGCACGGTGAGACCCAGGGTGGTTTGTAATAATGATAGTTAAAATTGATTTTATATACCGCCTTTCAGGATACTCAAGGTCGCTTCACAAGAGTGGGAGGTGAGGGAGTATTTGTAGGCAAGTGAGTGAGTGCAAAATGCGCAAGGCACTGGGTGGGGTCGTGAGTTAGCGGCCATAGGCCTCAGAGAAAAGGTGTGCTTTCGTGTACTTTTTGAAAGTCTCCACGGAAGGGGCACAGCGGATGTGTGGGGGGAGCTGATTCCACAGAGTAGGGGGCGGACACGTAAAAGGCCCTATCCCCAAAGGTCTTGAGTCTCATTCGGGGAATTGCCAGATGGTCCTTTTCAGAGGACCTGAGAGGACCTTGTGTAAATATATGTATGTCCTCGTCTAAGATTCTATGTATTCTAGGTATAGCTAAGATTTTTGAGAATATCCCTTGTGTATATGTTTATATGATGTTGAAGTATAAATGCAGGGAGCTCTGCACAGATACTTTGCAGAATTGGTAGACACAGAACTGTGAATTTAGCTTCATCCAAGTGACCAGTGTCCATGGCTTACACGATACGGGTTCAAGCAATAGTACTCCATCCTGGTACTTTTAGTCTAGTGTCGTTTTAGTTGACTTCGGACAAATGATATACTACTGTTTCCTACGATGCAGTTTGATAGTGTGGAGATTTGTATGAAGCACAAGAGACAGCATGAAAAGCGTTTTTTAACATATAAAGTATGTTTTGGCAGATGCCACACGCTAAATTTATAAATTGTTAAATTGCCAGTATGTCTTGTTCCTTCAACTTCAATCATCCAACCAAACACCAAACAAGAGTCAATGGCAGAGTACGCTGTTTGGCATTGGCCACCTACATACTCAGCTCTGCTGCTCATCCCACAAATGCATGTTCCTTACACATGTGGTAGCATTTAAAATGGGAGGCTTCAGGCATGTATTGCCAAGAAGCATTGTTACAACAACAAAAAAAGAAATTAGACCAAACACAAATTGCCTTACTTTTTGTGGCTAGTTTATACACAAACATATTTGAGGTAGTCATGATTACATTTCATTTGATCCATTGCATTGAGCTGAACTAAGAACAGCAGCAGGGAGTAACATGATGTCTTTGTTCCCGTCCAGAGCTGGCCGGCCCCGGGAGGCGGCCCAGCCCGCCCCAGTTGGAGCTGCGGATGGTCCAGAGCAAGGCTGACATAGAGGACCCAGCTATCGTCATGAGGGCCACCATCATATCCTAACATCGACACCCTTAGACTCATGCTCCACCTTATAGCCCTGAAGAGAATACCTGATGTTCCTCATCAGTGATCGCTCTCTGTACCCCCGATAGTAGAACACCTTCAGTCCGTTGTCACCCTTACAAAACCTTTCCTTCTGTGGTACCCTAAACCCCCCTATTTCCTTAGATAGCCACCCCCCCACACACACACACACACACACACCAGCTCCCCTCCGAGCACCCTTATATGTGACACTTAATCCTTAAGCAGTACCGTAGATTGATTGTTAGCTGAAGAGGTTGTTGTGAAGTAAACCCATCGTAGCTGTGCCACCATTCTTGTGTGAAAATTGCAACAAGTTGACTGCAAAGTCTTTTGCAGTCTTTTTACACATTCCAAGACATTGGTGATGCGACCAGTGGCCAGGACCGAGATTCAGGAACGGAGGCGCTAATTCAGTCGCTAACTGAAGACTAAAACGGTCATAATGGTGTCTATCCTTTGTGTTGACCAATACCTCCCCACCCGTTTTAAACCACTGAAGAAGAAATTATGACCAATTTCCACACTCCTCATCCTAACAACAACAAAAGAAAGGAGAAAAATAGATGCACAATGTATAGTTGATGTATAGATGTTGTACTATAACTGTATTGGACCATTTCTATATCTTCAATGAGATCTGTCTGTTGGACCATTGATGCTAGTGTACTATAGACCACACATACACAATAACACCTAGACGGGTGGGGACCGATCTGCCATTCTGATGTAGTGAGGCTCGGGTGTTCCACTAGTCACTAGTTAATACGGTTTTGTGGTTTCATAGTTGTGAAAAATGCTAGTTCTGAGCATAGTCCTCTCACAGCACATCTTAAGGAAGACCCCATTGAGCAAAAAAAAGTTACCTGAGCCCTCATTGGTCAATTTATCTTGAATAAGCCAATCAAAACTCTGCTTTGTCTGTGTCATGACCCGCCCTATGTGCAGTGCTGTCTTGAGATAAGATCGGCCCAGAAGGGGTAATTCAAGTACTTGCGGGTCTCTATTGTGGTGCATCTATGTTTGTGCGTCGTTGGTTCTGTGCCACCAAAAAGGTTTTCTCCTCACAAAAGTCTCCTGGTGAATTTCACTGCCTGCAGAAATGAACCGGAAGACATACCAGGCTAGTCAGTGGGCCCCCTTACGACGCAGAAGCATAATAATCCCCCTTTCAGACCCTGTAGGAAGAAGTGGTGTTCTATGAAGTCAAACATTTATTTACACATGCAGTCTGGCCCCTCTTCATAAAGGGCTCCTTTGACACTCATTTGGTGCAGATTTGCTTTGAAGAGGTATGTCAGAGGTTCAGAACAACCGTTAGGCGAGCTAGTAATCTATCAATACTTGTGGCTTTTCCAATCTGTATGTACATTTTAATCATTGAAACCAGGATATTTCAACTATTCACAAATGTCTCAAAGTTAAGCCAATTCTCATTATTCTTGATCCATGAGCAAAAAACAACAACAATATCAGTTGATTTTCCAACATTGCTTCATTTAGAATAATTCCCAGTGGAGGGTGACAGAGAAGAGCGAGATGGGGAGTTATAGGACGGTGGGAAGTTTGATACCCATGATGTCGCGAGACACAGCCTGTGCCTTAATCCAACATGCTACCAGGGCACCCTGGAAATTTAAATTTGACTGATTTGACTCTTGGCATGGTAACCGTCAGATAGAACTCCCCTGCATCCCTTCCTTACTGACTGGCTGAAGTGTTGACTGAATGCCTTCGGATCATCAGTTACCTGTTTCAGTTGTTTGTTTTTGTGTGCCAAAATGCACGTTTGAGATGTCAGCCTTTGGCTGTCTTAAGTTCTTATTCTCGTTCCTTCCTTCCTAAAACAAAATATAAAGAAAACCGGCCTGCAGGGTTAAGACTCATGAGACTCAACTAAATCAATTTTCAGGAATCAGACAAACTAAATTTGCATTCCCTTGATGCTCTGTTCAGTGGCAGGCAATGGGTGTGCCAGTGATAAGACCCCTCTGTACTTATGTTGGTCCTCCATCCACTGTACTGGGATCAAGGACTCCTGCAGTCCAATGCACCAGTCACCCATCAGAGTGGACGAAAATGGAGCGGAGAATAGACCAAGAGGAGGAGAGTAAGCATAGCTTCACTTCAAATTTGACTACAAATCACATTAATCAGAAAAGAGAAAATGTTCTATCTGAATTGCTGTTGAACAAATCGGGATTTGACTAACCTCAAAGCCCTTTTCTGTGTGTCAGGGTAGGCTCAAGCTGTACCCAAGTGATGCTAAATCACCCTTGTCTAATGGAAAATAAATGACAGGCTCTCTAAAATAGCAGGAGGCAGTGCGTGTTACTCTGATAATCATATCATATTATGCCCCGCCAGCAGTGACTGCCACATTAAAAATAGTCAGCAGTGTTTGTTTGTCCAGCCAATGAAAGACACGTGCGTGGTCCAATCACCGACCAGCTCTCATGATGACCGCTAGATTGGGTCCAAAACATGTCAAACTTTGTAACTAAAGAGGGTCTTTTTGGGGCAGGCGTGAATGTTTTTTTTTTATTCTGTTAGTGTGTATTTATAGTTATGTGCCTGTCCGAGGTGTGTGTGTGTGTGTGTGTGTGTGTGTGTGTGTGTGTGTGTGTGTGTGTGTGTACCTCACTAATTATGCTCACAGGGTTTGTTAAATGTGTACATTTTTATGTACGTATGTGTGGTTGTGTATGCGTTTGCTTGTTCATGGGACAGATAGAGCTGAGAAACAGCTGGATACAGGGATAAAGAGGAAGAGGAGAGAGGAGAAGGGATATAATGAGGAAGGGGATGTTAAAGTGAGTGATGAGGACCGTCCAGAGGACAATCATTCTATGCTACAGATTGTTGTGTAGCATTTTGTGCAGCTTGTTAAAATTAACACAATATACGTGTATACCTTTTCATGGTTACAACCATAGGTTTTGGAATACAGAAACTATTTAGTTTAAATCTGATCTCGTAATCTGAAGTATTCATCACGTTTTGGCTGAAACTCATCATCCCTCTTTTTTTCTCTCTTCACCTTCCGTTGTTTTAGCTCCCCACACTGTAACTGACCTTAAGAAGATGTTGGGCCTCATTTGTATATATATTTAATATAATGTCCTTAATCAATTCCCATATTGCCAGGGTAAAATGTTGACTATAAGTAAGGCGAAATACATTGCATGTCCTAGGTATTGTTAAACATAACGAGAATCAAGGTGGTAATGATATCTTACAAACAATGAATTTAATAAATACCAGACTCTTGGTAAACAGCTAGAGGCTGCATCTCAGCTATATCTCCTTCAGCAATAGGTGTTGATGAAGGAAATAGGGAACAGCAAAGACATTGCAATCATGAAAATCCAATGGGATGTATTCAATTAGCAATAAATCCACATATCATACATGGGCCAGGTATAGCTACTTCTGTCTCGCTGTGTCTCCTCTTCTTTGTTTTGATCATTTCTCCTCGACTCCTCTGGTGTGAACGCATCTTGCCATCCTGTTCCTGTTCTTGGTGGCAAAATAACTGTGAAAAAATTAAAAACTGAAAAAAGACTAAATTCAATGAAGAGAAGTAATAATCAATGTTTGGTAGCTGTTTTTAGTGCTTTGTTTTTGGAGCGTTACGAGTATTTTCTAACATGTTACAATAAAAGATTGTAGTGTACAAATTTACATTTATAAAGTATATTATGTATAGATATATATGAAAAATGTATGTTCTGATGCAATAAAGAGACTAAAAGTAAAGAGATCTGAAACCTGTGTTTATTGAGTATCTTTATGACTGAAACAGGGCTTGAGTTCTACTAATTCACAATCTATATGGAAACCTGAAAATAACTTTACTGAGGTCTAGTTACTGAGATCTAAAAGAGACAAAACTCCATTTATTCATATCCTTTGGAAATTGAGTACTATCTCAGAGCCTCCTAACACGTTTAGGAGAAACCCCAACCCCATGAGCCACCGTTTTATTGTGGGGGTGCTGGCTCCCCTGTAAACAGCCCTTCACCCACTCTCCATAAGGAGAGGACAGGTGCCACATCAACACTCAACAAGCAGCTTCCCTGGTAACCATATTAGCCAATGAGAGGTCATGCGTGCATAGGGTGTGCTTAACCTGTAAAGGGACTCATCTAATGCACTGTGCATTGTACTATTCATCAGGCTCAACCTGCTCTATAAATGAATGACATTAATGCAGACTTCATTACTTATTGCCTCAAGCCGCATGACATATTGACTTAAGAGTGTTTTGGAGCACACACTGGTATTCAGTTCGGTACTTTCGTACATTTATTTAGGATGTGATAGTAGGGGTTTTGGAGACAGGTCAGTTACTGTATTGTTATTTTGGTATTGTGTTCCTTTCCCCCTGACTCTACTTGTCAGAGACAGACTGTCCATCAGCTGGGGAACAGGGCCATGTGGATTGGGGTTTGAGATCAATTGTGATGAGCACAAACGGGTTGCCGGGCTTTCTGGTTTGAGAGAAATTCCTCTATAGGGCAGACACATCAGGCCATGTCTGAGACACGCCCCACTTTGCACACATGCTCTAACGGTGCAGCTGATAAAGAAAAGCTTCAGCTCTCAAGATCCTCAACCACAAGAAGAAACACACAGATACTGAGTAGAATACACATATAAATAATAACGATTACTATGATAAGGAGATTCATCACATGAACAATAATAATAAGATAATGAAATGGTAATACAAACCAATGTGTGTGCGTGTGCGTGCATGTGTATGTGCTTGAGTGTGTTTCAAAGTTCACTATAGTTTTGATACTTGTGGCCATGTGGCAACAAGGTCCAGAGTTGCGCTCCGTCAGCTGTGTCATGCTCTCTGTATCTGCAACCCAGTCTCACCAAAATGCGTACAGATCGCACGGTTTGACACTTTCAAAATGCGTGCAGTACATACGCCCAATGACCATTTCGCTTGCATATGATACGCAAAACCCAGCATTAACTACTGTGGAGGGCAAATGCGTACACATACCACGCATCACTTTATACCCATACCGACGTCACAACCCGGTCTCACGAAAATTTGTGACACTGTCACGTTATTTTAATAAATTTTTCGTGATCAGGGACACGTATTTTCTAAATTTTCGTGTCAAAAAGCACAATTTTCAAACTCATGTATCTCAATTGGAAGTATTTGTCGTGTCACTAAGCATGACTTCCAAAGTAAGTTTCTGTCCGGCAGCGTTCTCCCTAATATCCGTACAGAACATTGATTGTTATATTGTTATATTGAAATTGTTGACCAGCGGACAACGTCCGAGCGGACGTTGCCATGACATCTAGAACTCATACCGTATTTAATGTGTTATCATTAAAATGGCTGTGTAGGGGTTGATTATAACTGGTGAATAATATTGTTTATACCACGACCAGGGGGAATACTCGTATTCCAC
>OOFH01053967.1:0-17141 GCA_900323355.1 Merlangius merlangus | reverse complement strand
TACTGAGGAAATAATATATTTGTAATTAATGCATTTATAATATATTTTTGGTTTACTTTATTTTAACACATAAAGTGAAAATGTGCTAGAAATGTACTCTCAAAAAATCAAGTACATTTTTAGTACATTAAAGTATATTACTTTTTTACCTGGGCATTGAACCTTGATCAAACATCACCTCTTCAAACCATTTGTTACAGAGACGATGTTCAAAACAAACCCCTAAACTCAGCTGGTAAACCTTAAACCCATTTTGTTGACCTGTGACCCATAGGTTGGTCCCCTGACTGTCTGCAGGAGTGGGGGTCCTTCATCCAGATCGCCATTCCCAGCATGTTGATGCACTGTTTGGCCTGGTGGGTCTATGAGGCGGGAGGCTTCCTAGCGGGCTTCATCAGCGAATTGGAGCTAGGCGCTCAGGCCATCATCTACGAAATAGCAGCTTTTGTTTATATGGTAATCCCAAGAGGCACTATCTGATATCAGTGCTTCCCTGGACATTATATTTTCCATTGGCCACACACTTTGGGCAGTGAGCAAAACATTTTTAGATCATAAACAGAGGGGTTCCCACATATCAACTTGGAGGGGATACTGGGTCTCCTCCCATGATACACAGGATACGCAGTAGGCCCCAAGTCTCAAAGTGGGCCTGGAATTGCTCAAATTGTGGTTCATGCTTTGGTCCAGATCCCAATGGGAGTGTCTGTGGCGGCCAGTGTGCGTGTCGGAAACGCCCTCGGTGCTGGAAATACGGAACAGGCCATAATGTCTTCCAAGATCTACGTCATCGTCGGAGGTATGTGTGAAACGCAACTATATATAAATTGGCCCCTCATATACGTGTCATTCTCATCTTGGTGTTTAATATTATTAAACACCAAGTATATTGCCCCTTGTTGCCCATTTCAACTATTACCTCTCATTTCCACCATTACCTCCCTGGTAGTTATAGTGGCATGCATTACTGCAGTTGTACTCGGAGTCTCGAAGGACGTGATTGGATACATTTTCACTACAGACCCGTTAGTAAAAAAACAAAACATCATTGTGTTAATACACCACAGGCACTTTCTATTGCACAAAATCAAAAACCTTAACTACAATCGTTCATGTATTAACTCCAATAAAGAGACATCATATTAACTCTGATGAAGTGTCTCATGATTTTGATCAACTTTATGTTTGGCAATTGGGCTGTCCATCAGTAGCATTCAATATGCACATGAACATTTACAATTTAAAGTTGCATGAAAATTTCACAAGCAATAAATTTACATGAAAAAGATGGTGTGTTTGGTAAATGAGAGAATCAAATCAACATTTTATGGAGATTATCTTCTTAGTATATATGTTTACTTTTCTTCCTTTGTTTGGGGTCCTTTAGAAAAATTGTTCAGCGGGTTGGTGATGTCATGATCTTGTATGGCTTTGTACATGTCGCTGAAACCATTGCGGTGAGCTCTCATAAAAGCATATTAAAATGTAACTTCCAAGAAGAAGTGATAACCTTCTCAATAAAATTACTTTTTACGTAATGTCCCCGGCCCATGACATGAAGTGACTATGTTTGATGTTAACAGTGTGTGCATAAAGGGACTTGTTTACCGTCCTCAGAATGTGACATAAGGTGACATATTTTAATGTCCCAACAATGTTATATAAACTGCTTTTACTTTTCCTCAGAATTTGATATAAAGTGAAAAGTTTTGAATGCTTGCAGGGTGTGACTGGAGGTGTAATCCGGGGTGTAGGAAAGCAGAAGGTTGGTGCCCTGTGTAGCCTGGTGGGGTACTACGTTTTTGGATTACCAATTGGAATTTTGCTCATGTTCCCAGCTGGATTGGGTATTGTAGGTAAGGATGAGTTAGGTATTCTGACTGACTGGTATAGTGACTGACTGTTGAACCAAATTGCCTAAACTTGTCAGCTATTTTGATCCTTTTTCTTTCTTTTCAGGTTTGTGGTCAGGAGTATTTGTTTGCGTTGCAATAGAGAGTGGTTTCTATTTAGTGTATCTGCCCAAAATGGACTGGCAGAAAGTCACCAAAGAGGTTGGTACTAGAAACATGAATGTACATGTTTATGTTTAGTTTCCATCCCATGAAAAAATATATTATGCAGATGATTAATTGTGGTTCTTGTCTCTGAAAAGGCATTAGTGAGAGCAGGTGCAGACCTAACAGATAGAAAGGAGATGCCTGTAATGGAGCACAAGGGTAAAATGACTTTGATCTGTCTTTTTGATTGTGTGGTTACAAGGCACGCACTGCATTGTTATTCAAATTCTGACTTATCTTCCACCTGATGTTGGAACTGTATCTCCTCGTCTAGTTGAATCTTTACATTGTTGTCGCCAATCCATCTGGGTCTGTTAGTATACAACAAGCTTGATATAACTGCGTGCAAATGTCTCGATATAACTTCATGCAATTGTCCTCCAGATTGTTGGCTGGATAAGGTCTGTGAGACAGACCAGGGGATAGCCCAGGCGAAGGCCTCTGGTGCTGCCGATCCAGGAGCACCTAAGGCCACCCCAGAGCAGGGAGCCAGTGGAGCAGTGGTCCTCACTGTCAGGCAGCTGGCTGTACGCCGCGGCCTGGCCCTACTGCTCATGTGTCTCCTACTGGCTGTTGGGGTCCTGACCAACGAGATGCTCCTCAGATTTTTACAATTGACCTGAACTTCTAATCGCTCCTGGTCGACCACAGAAATGCTGTGGTCAGAAATAAACTCCCGTGCCCTTTTTTGGGCAGAAAGTTAAACTCTGATACCTACATTAAATGCAGTACCCTCTTACTTTATTCTGTAATAGATTGCCATCCATACTACAAACAACCTAACATCACATTCATATTATTGGTGTGTTTGCTAGAACCGCAATATTGTTAATTATGCCTTATTATTCCAACTCCTTTTTCTGCTTGACGTTCTCTATTATTCATGCGACTGTTTTAGAGTAATCAAACCCAACCAATGCGAAAATGTTGGGAATTTCGCCTCTATGTCTCTTGCTGATTCAGCTTTTTTGCTCATTAAATGTTTCCCATAGGGATACATTGAAAAGATAAAAGTTGGCAGATGGGTATAGGGCGAATATAATGCCCTGTTCCCTAAAACCTTTGCAATGACCTTACCCCAACCAGCAAGAACGGCCTAGCAATGCAGCAATGCACCAGTATATTAGCTTTAGCATTTTAGCAAAAGTGTTGTAGCATGAACCAGTAACGGCTGGCAGCCAGGTAGCAAATAGAGAGAATCCTGCACCTTCTAATCATAGTTTGTCATTTGTAGAGAGAGAGAACGTCGCACACATTAACACAAAGGTCATAGGTCAGGTAAATCACCACAAAGGTAAATGTGTCACTCGAAACGTGCCTGAGCAAGACAAAGGAGCTGTGTCCTCACATCTTCCAGAGAATAATGCTCATGTTATGAGACAGGATGTAACCAGCTTCCACAACTTTCTACATATGTGACTTCTTGTGACTTGTGACTTCTTCAGCTGATGATCTCCGTAACACCACAGAGATCTATTGCACATAACATGAATCAACGAAACATTTAAACATGAATAGTAAACAATGCAGGCATGTTTAATATGTATGCTCTCTACATTGTAGCATTTATTCCGTGGGTTGGATCTGTTAAACAGGTCCTGTCTTACACTAACACTGCTAGATATTAAGCTGTGTGGTTGTGTGCGTGTTTGGATGCATCCCATTCCAAATGCAAGTGTTAAGGATGTGTATGGATGGTGAATATCACGATTTAGTAAAATTCAACTAGTGGGCTATCACTAATGCAACGTTTTGATTGGCTGAGCTACTAGTAGGCTATAAGTTATAGCCTACTAGCGAAAAACGCCGGCTTTGTAAACAAAAACAATGGCGGCTGCTTCGCGTTTTGATGAAGTTTCTGACTATTGTATAAGCTCATTATTAGATAAATCAGTTCCAAATGCAACAAAGAAGTCGACTTGAATTTTACTAAAACAATTATCCCTCTCGCCCTCATGGGCTATGACTCAATAGCTCATGTGGCCTTCGGCCTCATGGGCTATCGAGTCATAGCCCATTCGGGCTCGAGGGATAATTGTTAAGTATACAGTATCAACACATTTTGGTCAATAAAGGTGTTGTGTGATTTGTCTAAAGATGGGAGACTATAAATGTACACTCTACAAAGTGTTTACTGTGAATGATTCTTTTCATAAAGAAAGCAGCGCAAACAATTTACAAGTCTTATATACGTTGACACTGGCTTATTTCAGTGAATGGCATATTTCAGAATGGCATATTTCCTCATGCAAATTTTCTCATTTAATGTTAGTGAACTGCATTTGGTTTGCAAAAATAGTAAGAACTGAAAAATAATAATTATTATGTATTTTGATAATGATTTATTATTGAAATGTTTAATTCAAGAAAATTAACAGGACACTTTGGAGGTCAGAGATGAAAATAATAACATTACGCATAAGGAAGGGATAGCAAGATGATAAGCTATAACGTGGAAGAATCCAAGTTGGTGTCAAGTTACTCATCAGAGGTGAATTAGTGGGGCAAATCAGGGACACCTGCGGACAGCACTTATGCGAGCTTGCGTGTTTCACGCACGCAGGCATGCATGCACGCACGCGCCTGCGCAGTGCGCACTCCACGTGTGGCACAGAGGAACGCAGTCAATTTCACATAAAAGCTGTCTCAGGATTTACCAACCGGGCTACACTTCCTTCCTAGCACTGATGTAAAGCAGGCAAAAAAATAAGCTTCTAAGGATAAGGAATAATCTCTATTTTACGCTATATTTGGCTGTTTAATTTTCATCTGTGATATTTGACATCAATGAGATTTAACCATAGACGACGTCTAGGGTCACACCCACTGGGGGGACTATAATGCATGACCCAGTTCCGTTATGGGGTTGAATTGCACAATTTAAAAGGGAACGGGGTTGACGTGAGGCTTGCTAGAAAATGACACACACAAACTCAACCATACAGGAAAAAAGACACAGAAAAATACAGAATTGACAGGACTTACGTGTATGATCTAAACAATAAAAACCTATAGATCTTTTATGAATAATAATTAAGAACGTAAATCCACAACGTTCATATAGGCCTACACCTCATCTCACATGTCTCGGTATGACGAGACATGTGAGATGAGGGTGAGATGAGGGTATGTGAGATGAGGGTATGAAGGTTTTAAACGAGATTGTAACAAATCAAGAAAGTTGGGTTTTAAATTAACCTTTACAAAAATGCATTCAGCATAGTTTATTTATTGTATTTAGAAAATTCAGATCACCAGACCATGGATGCGATTGGTTATGGAAAATATCATGCTGGGACACGTGATTGAATTACCCGAAAAAACTGCAAGGGCGAGCCAATGGCGTGCTGCGTCGACGCGACTACTATTTTAATATTCATGAACCCTCTGAATCCACACCGGAGTGTCTGTATGTTGTTGACTGTCTGACCGACATTGTCCTCGCTGGACAAGTCACCAGGGCTATTATTGACGGACAATCCCCGTCTGTTGACAATTTTTTGTCCCTTGACATAAACATGTCTTCGCTACTGAAGCCGTTTTCGGTACGCGAGGGCCCATGCGAGAGGCACGCTGGCAACAGTGGATGCCTGACCACATCAGTGACACCCCCAACCCAATGTTTGGGTGCTCGGAATGCCGCGGCGGGGTTGAACCCTCTACCCGTCGCCGGTTACCAGGCGTATGGAGCAAGGCGAACCCTTGCAGCGGCTTCAATCGGAGGAAGGAAATTGACCCACCCGGGGAAGGCAATTCTTGCAGGTATACTTGCAGAATAGGATTCCCTAGTATGTCTATAACCATGTCTGCCCCATCACTAGCAACCGAATCACCTCGGTCTGTCGCCGATTAAGCTGCTCAACCGAACTAGGTCGAAAACGCACTAAGGAATCAACTGATGTAATATCGGTTTTCTGTTATTACAGTACCATCTATCTATCTATCATTAGTGTATTATACATTGATCACACTGTGTGATCAATGCATTCATTTATAACTTATTCGTTCCCTGCTTAGGATCTGAGGATGCATCTTAAATGATTAATTACCTAGACAATGTATCTAAGTCACTAACATCCAAAGCGACAGGCTGTGAAACTGAAGTAGCTCCGCTGTCATTATGTAGACATGCGGTCATACGTCACTTTTTTTTAACGTCTCAATGAGAAGTGCAGCCAATGAAAGATGGCTGTAATAATAGACCGTTCAAGAACAGATCTTCCCACCATGTGGACAGATAAACACAGCCACTCCCTGGCTCTCTCTCTCTACAGGCGGTATCGCAGGAGGCATAGAGATCTGCATCACCTTCCCCACGGAGTATGTGAAGACCCAGCTGCAGCTGGATGGGAGGGCCAACCCACCCAGATACAGAGGCATCGGTAGGACATCTACCTACTCCTCTTCACCATAATATGTATGCATGCGTTCGTTGTGTCACATGTGCCGCATGGTTCTGACACTATCGCTGGCTGCACTAATGTCGACGCATGGCTTTGCCAGCTGTATGCATGGTGTTGCAGAATGAATGCCTTCGCATCGCAGTGGGGTAGCAATTTATTGCTGCTAGGTACATACATCGATGGATGCATGCATTGTATCTGCCAAGGGAAACACACAGCCATGCGTTGTGGCTCAGGGTGTATGCGTTGTGTGTCGCAGGGTGCAGTGACAGATGGTTTGTGTGTGTACTTATCGATTGTAGGTGACTGTGTCAAGCTGACCGTTCAGGACCACGGCCTCAGAGGGCTGTATCGTGGCCTCAGCTCCCTGCTCTATGGATCCATCCCCAAGTCGGCAGTGAGGTCGGTGCCCACATTGTGTGGGCCGCTTGTTTGTCATTATTCCTACTGCGCAATCACTGTGACCTGCTTTTGTCAGGCATACTGGATGTTCACATTCAATACAGTAAGTAGTAGCGGTAGCTTCACTCTACCTCTTCTTTTCCTCTCAGATTCGGCACCTTTGAGGTGCTGAGCAACCCGATGCGGGATGCTACCGGTCGCCTGGACAACACGCGGAGTCTGCTGTGTGGACTCGGCGCGGGGATCGCGGAGGCCGTGGTGGTGGTCTGTCCAATGGAAACACTCAAGGTGGGCGGAGCTTCTGTTCTCCTTCCTGCCTTGGTCGAGTGTCTCCATGTTGATGAATACCCTGCGCTGCCTTTCAAATCTGCCAGTGGTTGGTTCGCCCCTGAGACACAATTTGAGCGTTTAGCTTGTTTTGTGAGTGCATCAACAAGCCCCACCGGACTCGCATGACATCCTAACCAAGAATAATAAGGATAACCTTTGAGGCAGAATATTCTAGCAGTCAGCCTGTTCGACCTCCAGAAAAAGGTTATTGGATCAAACCCCAATGTCCGATCTGATGGCATCCTTGAGCAAGGTGCCTGGCCCTACCTGCATATTAATGAACTGCATGTAAAAAAAAAATGGATTCATTAATTGTGAATTGATCGTTCGATTGAATTAATCCAAATCTCGCCCAAGTTTAGCCATGCACCATGTCTATGGGTAACATCCTCCCCCAATCACCTGACAGGTGAAGCTGATCCACGACCAATGTTCTCTGCGGCCGCGCTACAGAGGATTCTTCCATGGTGTCAGCGAGATCATCAAAGAGCAGGGTAAGACCACCCAGCTCTCCATTGCCATCATTCACCTAGCGGCCATCTTGATTGTGAATGCTACAGGGGTGAGGGAAATGAACATAGATGGAGTAAACACAGAATGTGAGAATGCTTTTTCTCCTGCAGTCTTTTTAAAATGTATTTGCACCCCTGCGTTTCTGGCCGGCTCTTGTGTTTGGTCAGCATGAAATGGCAGTGGAAGCTGTCTTAAATTGATTTTGTATTGATTTCTAGGTGTGAGGGGGACGTATCAGGGCCTGACTGCGACAGTGCTAAAACAAGGAAGCAACCAGGCCATCCGCTTCTATGTAATGAACTCGCTCCGGAACTGGTACAAAGGTAGCACAATTGCGCCTTACATTTTCACTTAATATCAGTTTGTTATTAATACGTTAATATTACATTTTTTGTAATATGCTTGTTGGTTTATTTGCTTTTAAATAATTGTACAATTGATGTTCAAGGGGACGACCCGAGGCGGGAAATGCACCCGGTTGTCACGGCGATATTCGGAGCGACGGCTGGAGCGGCCAGCGTTTTCGGCAACACCCCGCTGGATGTGGTGAAGACGCGAATGCAGGTGAGCATCCGCCTTCACGCACCTGAAGACAACCTATCATATCATAGGTCTTATTGTGGCGGCCTAATGTTAACACATTGTGTGTTTTCTGTAGGGCTTGGAAGCTCATAGGTACAAGAGCACACTGGACTGTGCCTTCCAGATATTAAAACACGAAGGACCGCAAGCGTGAGTGATCCTAACCAACATCTTTTTTTTCCATTTAATGGTTCTGTATGTTCTATACCTAGGACATACATAAGACTGCAGGTCACTGACCGTACCTGAACCCCATTCTCCCCCAGGTTCTACAAAGGCACGGTTCCCCGGCTAGGCCGAGTGTGTCTGGACGTGGCCATCGTCTTCGTCATCTACGAGGAGGTGGTCAAGCTGCTGAACAACGTGTGGAAGACCCAGTGATGGAGCGAAGCAGGTCGGAAACACAAGAGGATTCAAAACAAAGCACAGACCAGGGATTGGAGACAATGTCCAACCTGCCTCATTCTACTATCATAGTACGCAGCGCCCTGCTAAGCCCCATTGACAATATCAAAGCATCAGTGTGACTCAACGGCTCTCTTGATTATTCAATCGTAATCGGGTTGTGATAGATCCGGTGAGATTGGTTACATGATCCAAGAGAAGAGTGGACAGTAAAAATCCCATTCCAAATGCATGTATTCAATAGCACGTGCATTCCACAACTCAGTTCAACTAGAATGGATTTCCAAAACTAGGCTACGCCGTAAACTATTCTACTTTGATTACCAGTGCAAAGACAGGGCTTTTAAAAATAAATTTGACCGATTTTTAAACGGATAGAACAGTAATTGGCCAATTTCCTGATTCTGACATCAACATCTAAGTAGCTTATAGAATAAGGGCGCAGGATACTAAAGGGATTTTATGAGTGGAAGACAACAAAAACACTGGTTCAAAACACTGGAATTATAATGCAAACCTGGAGAAAGAAAAGTACTATCTAAAAACATTAACATTTTGGTGTGGATGCAGAATAATATAACCTCTAGGAAACCATATGCGTGTCTTTTTCAGCAGATAGTTGAGCAGAAATGTCATTTCAAAATCTCCCTACTTTAACAGGACTTTTACTGAAGCGCTTCAAAATATTCTTTAATAACCATTGTAGGGTTACAATAATATTGCCATTTTCACCCTAATTTAGTCACAATTATTCTCATTTGTATTTAGCGGCAGTTCTTTTCTGCTTTGCACTGAAAAGTCCACAGATTTGTTCCCAAGATGTATAACGTTGCACAGTTTAGATCTTTTATGAGAAGAAAATGCAAAGCAAAAAAATGTAAACTTGGATTACTCGGTTATACAATGTAGGCCAAAATATACTGATACAGGAGAGTTTTAAAAACTAAATGTCAGTTAAGACTGCAAAAATGTAATGGTTACTAAAAACTTGCTAAAGGTTTCAGAAGGCTAACATACATTTCCACCACCAAGCACTTCAATAGAACATACATCAATTAAAAAACCTCACACCAACTGGACCTAAATTGTAATGGTATCACGTAGCGAAATTAAGTGTTTTAAGTTTCTATTTAATTTATTTATTTTCCCATTGTTGAAGTTACGGTATAACTGTATTTGATAACTGGCTGTTGAATAGATAATAGGACTATTAGGACTCTGGTCTCTTCACTCTCCTTCCATGGAGTTTAGGAAAGGTAAACCAGAAGGAGACTAAAGGAATGGGACTTATGCCCACTGAGCCACCAGGACTGGGACCTTCCTTATGTCCTCCAAGTTCCACCATACACGGCCTTGCACTTAAGTCCTTAAATTCTCTTTGCCAAACTGCTTCGGTTCGACCTGTTACCAATGTAATTGAAGAATTATTTCCTTTGTGCAAAAATATTATTATATAACCCATATTTGTCCACTCTTATCAGTGTATGTATGGTAGCACATTTGTATGCATACATGTCATTTTTCTACATAGGCCAAGTGCATGTCTACATTCCAGCAGCATATCAAGTTACGTTTTTAAGGGTTTTCCATAAATTATGCAGATCCCTGCCCATTTTACTGGTCATTCATGTTTTCATTCAATGCAACACCCATTGGCATGGTTACAAGAAAAAAACAATTAACAGACGATCTGGTTCTGGTGAAAAAGCCTTCACTGTTACGACTACATTGCACAGACTTTGTATTGGCCTGAGAATAAACTTGTTATAACAACAATCTGAATGTGTTTATGGATAACATTTACCACTAAAATGGTTTACTATTCCCAGTGGAGGGAAGTGTCAGTGTGCCTGGTTGAATTAAGCCAGTCATATACGTTTCATTGGTTTCACATTTTTAATCAAACCGCTTTGAAATCCATGAAAATTACATTGAAAGCAAAAGGGTCATTGCTAGCATATCGAGTCACCTCCATGTGGTGTTTCCATCACTTCCTCTAAAGAGGTGACCTTACCAGACATTACAACACAGAAGCCAAAAACACATTAAATTTATAACAATGTGTTCCATTGTACTCAGTGGGCGAGAGAGGCAGGTAATTCAGTAGGAGAGAGACTCTTCCTGACGGAGGAGATTAAGAGCTAACAGGAGACGGCCTTAAATCTGGCCCCACCTGTCGCCATGGCGCTCAACCTGTCACCTATATAACCCCCAGAGGGAGCAGACACCAGCTGCTTTGGAACGAGGCCTTTGGTTTGCAAGTCTGACCTTGCTGACTGCGCTCCACTTCTTCACCTAGTTTACGCTGAGCCTCTGCTCGGGTCACGGATCCCAAAAAAAAGGGGTAAAGGCTTGAAACTGTTTTGTTTCCGGGGGTCATCGTTTTTTACAGTTATATGTTAAATCTTCACTATAAGGACGACAAGTTGTCCTCCGATTGAGATTTGACATTGGCTTCGGGGTTATTTTATATACAAGGCTTTGTGGAGCAGGGGGAAAGGGTCATCATTCCCACTGCAGGTCAACTCGTCCGCCTGCAGGGTACGAGAGCCCTCGAGGAGACCCTGGGACTACGCTGGCGGCGTGAGGGGACGCCCCCGGGCCCGCCGCGGTGGAGCACCACAGGGTGCAGGGGGGGAGGCGCTGGTTCTAGCCCGTGTCCCGGGCCCCGCCCTGCTGAGGGACAGGGTGGAGAGGCTCCGAGTGGGGGTGCGGTGTCAGAAGCCAGAGAGTCTTCAGCCCAGAGAGAGCCCCACACCCTGGCTACCTCCTCCATCTGGAAATCACACACAGTAGGAGTGTCATGATCGGATGGACAGTCGAAGTGTAACGCGTGGCCACCAGATCACACACAGTAGGAGTGTCACGGTCGGATGGACAGTCGAAGTGTAACGCGTGGCCACCAGAACACACACAGTAGGAGTGTCATGGTCGGATGGACAGTCGAAGTGTAACGCGTGGCCACCAGATCTCAGAACCAACAGTCCTACAACTTCTGGGGGTGGACATGGCACAGAGCCTGGGTAATAAACCAGAAACAGCCAAGGGGCCGATGTCTGCCTTGTTTGATGCTTAATTCCAGAGATATCCTACTGAAATTAATCGCGTACTGTACTGGCCCACATCGAGCAACATGATTGGTCGAAAATATTTAACAACAAAACCAATAAAAAAAAGTGAAACACCTCATCCAGATTTGAGCTTGTCTGATTTCTGAGGCTAGTGGACACCTGATAACCCTTTGATTGACATGTGGTGATTGTGGTGTGGATGATTGTGGTGTGGATGATTACTAGGGGTGTGCATTGGCACTGCCCTCACAATTCAATTACGATTCACCAGGTAACGATTCGATTCAATGATGCATCAAAATTCTACTGCACACAATAAGGCAAATTTTTTCACCTTCCACTCCCAAACCTACTGCAATTAAATGCCAGGCTTTGTCCTTTCTGACATTGTCCTTATAAAAAGGATGATATATTTCATAAATTATTTTATGTTGCTCCACTTCAACAATCAGTCTCTTGTCGTCCATGTTGCCGGCCCTCTGAGACCCTTTTTATTGATTGACTGCTGACCTGGTGCCACCGGTCATGACGTTATGTTGATGTGAAGTTGTGATAGGCTACATGAGCATGGATGAGTATTCTACATGAGTATTGTGTTTTATTTTGAAAATTGACCGGATGCTCTATGGCTTTTAATTTTTCACTTCCTGCCCGGATCGATCTGCTCTGTTGAAATTGACGCGGTTCAGCAACGTCTCGCGTCAAAAGTGCTACAGAACGGTGGCGCGCCGCTTCTGGGACGCTGCTGAGCCGGTGGAAATGGTTTCTTTGATTAGTGGCAGCAGCAGTGTCCGCGGCGCAGCCGTTCTGCGGCGCTTACGTCCCCGGTGGAAAACAGGCTATTGTTTTTGTTGCTAGCTAGCGCCGCCGCTTAGCATGTACTTCACATCTCTATTGTCCTCTCGAGGCCCGAAAATAAACAGCGACATACTTGATTATGGGACGTTGCCGCATCGATGCTGAATCGTGCTTGCCCCGCATCGCGATGCATCGCCGAATCGATTATTGTTGACACCCCTAATGATTACAGACAGTTAGGTGGATCATAAAGAAGGTTAAAAACTCACATTCTCAGACACTTGTCTTTTCCTCCACTGACGACTCTCTGTCCATCCGGGCTCCAGTCCACAGCAAACACCTGTACAAAGGATATTACGATTATTCATCTATGGGAAATATTGTCAATTATAGGAATATTCCTCGCTAAAAAATTAATGCATACACTTTTTATTCCTATATAATATTTCACAAAAATGTAAAATTACATTATGTTACCCTTTATCAATGTACATACATACATACAATACCCTTGACCTACAATAGAAGCAGCATTGTTCCCGCTAACACTTTATAATAAGGTGCCATAATAAATAGTTAACCAGTCATTACCTAACCCTTTGTTAATATTTGTTAATTGCTACTAAAATATCTATTTGGCACAAGTAAATAGGTTTTTCATCATTAGTTAAATATTAGTTGTTTGCATAACCCTAATCCAACCCTAACCCACGACCCTAACCATATCACACAACCCTTACCCAAGCCAGCGACACTCTGGTCAATGAAAAAAAAACGTAACTTGTGCCAAATAGATATTTTAGTAACAATTAACAAATATTAACCAAGGGTTATGTAATGACTAGTTTGCCCTTTATTAGGGCACACGATAAAAGACATAACCCAAACGCTTGTTAAAAAAGGGAATAACTTATCAACTACATTGAAGACCCTACAGAATAAGGACTAGTAACAAACAGGTCGTCAGAGTGAGCTCATTGAGAGATGTGGTGGGTGGTAAGGGGGATCAAACCCTGATCCTTTGGGCCAAGGCCTCACCTCGTCGGCGTGCCCGGGCAGGTCCATGCTCAGCTTGGCCGTCTTGACGTCCCAGACCTTGAGCGTGCTGTCGCTGCTGCCGCTGACCAGCAGCCTGCTGTCAGAGGACCAGGCCACCTGGTACACTGCCGCCACGTGGCCGCGGAGCGACTGCAGGTACCTGACATGGACGCACAGTGTCAGCGCGTGCACTGCAAACTCTCACTGCCAGTGCTTGATACAGGTGCTCAGACGTTCAACGCACACAACCGTTATTTCTGACTGTGTTGTACTTGTAATCTCTATTCATCTTATTTTATAGTATTTTTTTTTTTAATTGCGTCATGTTGGGCCTCTTGGCCAGGCGAGACCCTGAATGAGTGAGAACCTGTTGAACTTGAATGTTAAAGATATCATACACTTATTCCCAATGACTAGTTATCAGTGATTTCTGCAATATTTCACACGCAGAGCCTCAGTAGTTTCACTAGATTGCATGATGACGGTTTTATAGCCGTTTTGGTCCCCGTGTCGCCGTTGTTCCTCACTTTCCGGTGCGTCCGTCCCAGATCTTGATGGACTTGTCGAAGGAGGCCGAGGCGAGCAGCCGGGTGTCTGGGGAGAAGAGCACCTCGTTGACCAGGGCGCAGTGGCCCGTCAGGCGGGCCAGGGGCTTCTTCTCCTCCGCCGGGTTCCACAGGAACATGGTGAAGTCATCCGACCCCGACACCAGCCTCTCCGGGTTGGAACCCTATGGTACCGAGAAACCACCAGGACGGAGGCGAAGACACCGTTAGTGGGTCAAAGAGGTGCACGACTAACAGACAACTTTTACGTCTGTTGCTGTAGGCATCAATTAATTAGATTAATGAGACTATCTGCAGCCTACTGCCATCTACTGGATGGATATGGAATGCAGTTTTGTTACACTCAAAAGTTGTGTCAGAAAACACGGCTATTCTTATTTGTTGCCCTAAATATTGGCTTAAATATGAAAAATATTAATTATACTAAAAAGGATTATGGAAAATTGTTACCCAAAATATATACACGTGTACAATGTCCACACACACACACAAGAGCACTCACCCTGACTTTGTTGTATCTCTGCAAGGCTCTCTCCTTCACGTCCTCCACTATCAAACCAAGAACAAGAGAACACTCCATTTCAGAACAGATCTACGGAGCTGTTTCACGGCCAGGCACTGGACGCATCACAGATGCTAGGAGGTCTTTAAATGTGTGGAGGTTCTGTTGAGGACTCACGTGAGCCAGTCACATCCTGGGCGTTGATGGTGGCGTGGGCGGGGTCGAAGGCCCCGGTCCGCAACACATAGTCTGTACTGAGAGCCAGCGTGTTCACCCAGTGGGCATGTCCCTGGAGGGTCCTGCACTGAACACCCTACACACACACACACACACACGCACGCACACGGAATAAAATAAAGTTAGTTGAACCTATTATGTGTATTATACAATAGACAGACACTTATGTAGATCAATGTTGCACCATTATCAAAGTACTTCCCAAAAACGGTGTTAAATTACATCTCTGCTGATGTGTTCATGAATTGTAAAAAAACTAATGTAAACACAAGGTACGGCATCAGCCTTAAATCGTACATCTGAGGCCCTCCAGACTTTGACGGTCCTGTCCTGAGAGGAGGTGTAGAGCAGCCCGTCTCCTCCCCATTTGACGCAGGTCACCGTCTGGGTGTGTCCCGTCATGATCTTCTCCGTGCGACAAAGGAGCGTGTCCCAGATGCGGACGGAGCCGTCCTTGGAGCTGCTGGCCAGGTAGCGACACTCTGCGTTCCTGGGGAGGAAATCATACTGTCATCTACCCAGGCTATGAAGTGTGGGATGCTCCTTTTCATCAGTGCCCCGAGGTTCTGTAGAGGGCCATAACATAACATTCTAAAGGCTCCACGCATCATAAACATGTGATGTACTTCTTCTATCAACTCAATGTCATGTGGTCTATATATTGGTTGTGGTCTACAAAGGTCTATGTTTCAAACTGGTCTATGGGGGTGTATATAATGGTTCCGGTCTACAACGGGGTCAATATATTGGTTGTTTTCTATAATGGTAAATGTGAAAACAACCAATATCTAATCAATGTGTCTGTCTTAATATATTGGTTGGGGTCTATTGTGGTCTTTGTTGAACTCACAGGTGCAGCGGCTCCCAGCAGAGCCAGGTGATCCACTTGGTGTGTCCAATCAGAGTCTTCCCCATCTGCTGCCCGGTGACCGGGTCCCATATGCAAATCTACACACAAACAGGCTGGGTTCAGACTTCAGGACACTTTAGCACCCTGAATACCTTTCACGGCATACAAACATCACGATGGTGATTTAAAGTCATCATAGGCTCACCTGGCTGTTTTTGCAGCCTGAAGCCAGCTTCTTGCCATCCGGGGACCAGGCGATACTCAGAACCCAGTGGGTGTGGCCTGAAGGGGGGGGGGAGATAGCATTGCTTTCAAACTAAAATCCATGATATTATTCCAACACTCATACAGTTGCAAGAAAAGTATGTGAACCCTTTGGGATTACTTGGATTCCTGCATAAAATGTGTTTTAATCTTCATCTAAGTCAAAACAATAGACAAACACAGTCTGCTTAAACTAATACTGCACAGAAAATTATATGTTTTAATGTAAATATTCACAGTGCAGGGTGGAAAAAGTATGTGAACCTTTGGATTTAATAACTGGTCCTTTGGCAGCAATAACCTCAACCAAACGTTTCCTGTAGTTGCAGATCAGACCTGCACAACGGTCAGGAGGAATTTTGGCCCATTCCTCTTTACAAAAGTGTTTCAGTTCAGCAATATTCTTGGGATGTCTGGTGTGAATTGCTCTCGAGGTCATGCCACAGCATCTCAATCGGGTTGAGGTCAGGACTCTGACTGGGCCACTCCAGAAGGCAGATTTTCTTCTGTTTAGAGGGGCCTTTTTTTCTCCACACATAGCGTTGTGTGTTCCTTCCAAACAACTCAATTTTGGATTCATCTGTCCACAGAATATTTTGCCAGTAGTGCTGTGGAACATCCAGGTGCTCTTTTGCAAACTTCAAACGTGCAGCAATGTTTTTCTTTGACAGCAGTGGCTTCCTCCGTGGTGTCCTCCCATGAACTCCATTCTTGTTTAATGTTTTCCTTATTGTATATTTGTCACCAAAAATGTTAGCATGTGCCAGAGATCTTTGTAAGTCTTTAGCTGACACTCTAGGATTCTTTTTCACCTCATTGAGCATTCTGCGCTGTGCTCTTGCGGTCATCTTTACAGGACGACCACGCCTAGGGAGAGTAGCAACAGTGCTGAACTTTCTCCATTTGTAGACAATCTGTCTTACTGTAGACACATGAACATCAAGGCTTTCAGAGATACTTTTGTAACCCTTTCCAGATTCATGTAAGTCAACAATTCTTGATCATAGGTGTTCTGAGAGGTCTTTCGTGCGAGGCATGGTTCACATCAGGCAATGCTTCTTGAGAACAGCTAACTCAAAACTGGTGTGTGTTTTTATAGGGCAGGGCAGCTTTAACCAAC
>OOFH01053842.1:12109-31924 GCA_900323355.1 Merlangius merlangus | reverse complement strand
ATCACAAAAAACAATTGGGATTTTTCTCTCTCTCTCTCCCCCTCTTAATCAGGCCCATGAAGACATTATGTTTGCCTTGATCCATGCAGGAGATGTTGTGTCCACATTGTTTCAATGTGTGCGCTGTGAAAGACCTGACCCTGGGCAATGCTCTATGCCAAGGACAGACTTTTTGGTTGGCTGTCTGGGTCACCGATGATGAAATGGGCTTGGGGGGAATGTTTTCCCTTATGGACCGACTCCTTGAGGAACAATGGCAGTGATTGAGGGCTCTGGAAAAAAAACCTGAATTAGAATGATTAAAGTGTCTCGATTTGAGAGAGTGGTGCAGGTGTTGTACGTGAATTCATTCGTCATCGTCCTCCATGCGCTGTGTGTTCCAGGTGTGTTTGTGCCTGCTGGTGCAGGAGTTGGACCAGGTGGAGTGGGACCAGGTGGGGCAGGACCGGGAGCGGCCCTCTTTCCAGGTAACCACGTCCTCTTCCATCTGGACGTGTGTCAGCAGACGAAGATGATGCCAAATGAAATACAATCTGTTTGTGATTTAAAGTATTTTTTAAAGATAAATTGCAAGTAAATTACGGACTGTATATTTGACACTATAGTGAGTATGAATCACAGGATAAAAGACACGCACAGCGCAGTAATATCCATGTTGTGTGTGTGTGCATGTGCGTGTCTTATCTATCACTTCATCGGGATGACTTCATGTAGCTCAGAAGGTTTTAATTAAAAGGGTCTGGCCGTGTATCACACAATGACATAAGACAACATGCGCATCCCCTGAGTCTTGTTTCGTGTCAATCACAAAGCAATTATAGCAGTTGTCTGCCTGAATGTATGTATTGTCGCCTCCCACATGGCGTCAAGGTTGCTAGCGGTGAACTTTAAACTACCTACAGCTGTCTGGCCATTTCATGATCTGGGGTGCAAAGGTAAAGGGCCGTGTGTAAGAGTTTACAATGATTTAATTTGTTCCTTTCCTTCTCCTTTCTGATCAATACAAAGCATGGGTTATAACCTTACTCGGCATCCTGCTTGCTTACTCCACTAATATCTAGTACGAAGCACCAGTAATGGGCCCCTACAGTGATAACTGCTTATTCTAAGCTGTCTTCTGGAGATGTATTCCATGTGCAGGGATTTTCCACTTTTCCTTTAACCTGACAACATTGAAAAAGACCACACTGACTACCGATCAAACTCAGTTTGATCACTACCGATCTAACTGGCCTAACACCTATTACCCATGACACTTCACACCTTCACACGTAACATTACCCAGGTGTAAACCATTAGACTAACCATTAGCCATTCAATGTTTTTTATGATAGAAAATACCTTCCTGACACTAACAATTTACCCACGCGACGGGTTTTTGGCGGCAGTTCATTTCACACCCTCCATGAAACAGCCTAGCCTGAACTGGCCAAAAAAAAAATGCACCTGATCTCTAACCCTTGCTGTCACTGTTATCTTTACAAGGTGCCGGGCGAGTACCTGCGGGCTACAAACCGGCTAAAGCAGCCGGTGAGTCAAAGATGTTCTGGAAAGAGTTTGATGGATTATATGAAGTCTGGCTAGTTCATGAACCAGCGGGTCCTTTAGACTATTCACCAGGAGCCTTGAATTACGATTTTCTTGCACCCAAAGGAAAAACAAATACCCCTCAAAGGAAAAACAAAATATGAAAGCAACATGGCTATCACAACATTGCCTCGTTGTTTGTATTTACAACCCTCACATTCAAACAGTAATTAATTTTTTTCACTTCATGGGTGGTCCATGTTTCATTCTCTTGGTCATCGGGGCTTCCAGAGCTCTTTCCAGTGGTCCCAGATACCATTGTCTACTCTAATGGACATGAAGTGGCTCTAAAGCCAGACCTCGCACGGCACACCCACAGAGAGCAGATACCGGGGCTGTGTGCTCTGGGTGGGTGTAGGAGGCTACTCTTATCTCCTCTCGACCTTATCACACATTCAAGGCAGAATCCCAACACACATACTGCACTGAGACACTGGCAGCGCTCCCAGTATGCTCTCCTTGTTCCTCACGCCTCAATGACGGAATCTCAGCTTCATTGGATTCTCTGTGTTCTGCGGCCCGGTCCCTGTTATACTTGGAGTGCATCCATATGGCTAGAAGTAAAACATTTATTCAAAATTTCAATGGAAATATCAACACTATATGGATCATGATAATGACAACAACAATTGATTAGTGATGAGGTGGATGTTGATAGTAGCAGTGATGATGAGGATGACAATAACAAGTTCTTCTCTGTTCGACCCACAGCGGGAGGTTATGGAGGGGGTCGAGGTATAGGGCCTGGGGGGTTTCTTCCCGGTGGTCTTGGAACAGGTGGCTTGGGCACTGGAGGATTGGGTGCAGGTAGGCTACAACTATATTGACACATTTTCCCTTTTAGCTAAAGCTTTTAGTCTGGTTATTGTTATCCATGTATATATGTTGCATGTGCTGGATGTATTAATCCACCCAAGTGAGCTTTTTTTATCTTTGTCAGCAGGAGCCGGTGGAAAGGGTCCCAAACCAGGTTAGATCAATACAGTCCATTGTGTTATATTTGTATTTATACTTACAATTTGGTTCTTTAATATTGTGTGTTTTGTGTTCTATGCTGCTGTAATAAAAGGAACACTTATGCAGGTAGGCATGGGCATGTTTGTTTAACATGTCAAGTCCTATCGCGTAGAGGGGGGGCACCCCTGTACAACATTGTGAAGTGTGTAATGTACAACATACTAATAGGACGGGGTGCCAACATTGTATCACTTCCTCCTGGCTGTTGCCGTTGACGCCCCAGACTTTTCAAGCCTGTTCTACTTCACCTCTTTATCATAGGAAGAGACGATTTTCAGAGGGTTCGCTTCCTTCAACGCCTGACAAAACAGCGGTACCGGCACACTGATTAATGTTATTTTAAAGTCAAGCCCTCACAATATCTGGAAACCTCCTTGTTGAAATGTGCCATTGCCCACTTTTCTCAGACATGGTATTGTAAATATTTTCCTTAGTGTAAACCGTGTTAGTGCCTCAGAAAGGATTTGCAGTAATTGAATTTCCATAAGCTGTGCTGATTTCAATCTAGGCCTACCCTGTACATGCAGATAAGGTGCGTCCAAACTAAGACCCTATATTCCTGATAAGACCCGGGGCGGGGTAAAGGAGGTATTCTGGAGGGCTTCCTTCTTTCACAAAGTCATTGAGTTCCAGGGGACCTGAATGGTAAAAATGACCTAATATCAGATGTGAGCAGGAAGTTTACTTTGGCCGGGGTCAGCATGAGCATTTTCTAGGAAGTAATGCCCTGGCTCTTGTACGTACCTTCTATTGCCAGGCCTCACTTGCAAAAATGAGATTAGAAAGTAAAAAGCAAACAGTGTGTTGGAGGCGACTGCCTCCCTAAGCGAGCTGGAGCAATGTGGGGAGCACTGTGTGAAAAAAAGAGGCCGACAGCTAGATCACCTAAACACAGAAGAAAGTGAAAGATCTAACGACTGGCCGGGAGGAGCGGCTGAGGGTCAGCCACAGGCCTCCGCCCAGAGAGCAGGAGTCACAGAGGAGTCGTAACCTGTTCCCAGCTGCTGTTCAATTTATTGAGCCATTTATCTGGAATGACTATGAAAAAGTTGTTTCGAATGTTTTAAATCAATCAACCGCCTAGACTTTAAATCATTCCAGATTCTTGAATTTGCAGGGATTGGAAAATTTATCTTTTTTGTCAGTATGAAGATTCAATTAGATGTCTCCCTTTATTCTAAGGCACCAAGAGCGGAGACATTATTTTGAGAATTCCTTGCTTGGTTTATGATTGTATAGATAACAATTATCCCCAAAAGAACGTTAATCCAGGTTATAAACCATAGGCAGCTTTTTTTATGCCAGAGAGATACTTTAAGTATTAGAATTTATGCAAGAAAATCTGCCTTGAGCAAGCACACACACTAAGGCATTCAATTGTTCCCCGGAAGATGAAGTGTGGTTGCATTCCACAGATGTACACCTTGGCTAAAGAGTATCATCCCTTAACTGCAGATGTAGAAACGTGCTGTAACCGCTCAAAATTTCTGCACAGCTAATGCCAGGTCCAACAACGGCTCCAGTAATTGTGTATTCTGTCGAAATCCGGATCGGTAAAATACTGCGACTTCGAAAAGCAATTTCTGACTTGTTCACAGCTGTTAGATCCTAGCCTCCTTCTTTTGAGCATTATTTGAAGAAGGGACAAATTCCCAGACACCTTTTTATTGAAAAAGAAAGTATAAAGATGCCTTTTATTATGCATTTCAATAGATGCTAAAATGCCAAGGACTTGTCAAAACTTTGTAAACACCTTAATTCCAGCAGCTGGGAGTGCTGACAATCTACCCTGACCCAGTAAATATCTGTTATCACCCAGGCTCGGAGACTGTGACCATATCCTTTTAATTATCAAACACCACACATTGCATATGAGTCTGCTTGCATGTGCGCAGGGTCTTTCTACCACTCACTGAGACGCCTCAGGATTCCTCTCGGCCCCTCTGGTTTATATCAGGGCCTCACTTTGAAGCAGCTGTGCATGTTCTCGTCGGGTGGGCTCCTCGTCCTCAACAGGAAGAGGAAGAGGCTTGAAGCCAATGGAAACAAGGTACACGAAAGTGCCAAAGTTAAGTGGGATATTAAGGAGGATGGAGACAATAAGTAGATAGAAGGGAGACAACCCATCCTCCACTAGATCCATCACAGACAATAAAGAGTGTTGGGCACGAACAGACACACACACACACACCTGCATCGACTGCAAACACATAGTCGGGTATTGGGTCACTGGGGGGTAGAAGCAGAGCAGAATAGAGGAGTGACATGAGGACTTGAGAGGAGCAGATGCAGGTGTACAGCGAGTCCTTTGATGCACATATGCTCTGCATTATCGCAGCTCAGACCTGTCATCAGAGCTGTCGTAGCCTAGAAGGCCTGTGCATGTATGGGACAGTGCCCATACACTGTATGTGTGTATGAAAATATTCAACGTAAACATTTGTTACTTGGAGCCAATGTTGATACTACAAGCAAGCAGATTTACCGTCAGTTGTTTGGGGACATGTCAGTTGTCACACGTCAGTTGTTTGGGGACTAAAGATCTCGATCTTTAGTCTTAGATTATATACATTGCAGCAAATCTATTTGACTTAACCTTGACATTCTCCCTTCCTTTCATTTACTTCGCCTCTGAGTAAAAACCTTGGACAAAAACGCCAGCGGTGCAATAAACAACCACGTGCCATTTAGCATCACCAATTACTCGGTTCATGATGATGATTTAGGTCAAGAAAAGCCAGTCAACAGTCATTAACTGTCGTCCACTGATCCAACCAAACCCCAGGGTTTGATTTCCTTCCATGTTTTCTTTAACCTAACTTAAACCATATTTTAACAGGATTGGTCGAACACAACATAACAAGCATCCAGCCTGTTCACAGTCAATTGTGTTCTGCCTCTGTAAGTCGTTTTTTTATTTTTCTGTTTATATGGGGACCAGCTTTCGCGCCAACGTCGGTTGTTCTTTCCGATGTTTTCCCCGATTGTCTCTGCAGGGGGGAGTACCACTCCGCAGTCAGCCAGGGGCGTTGGAGCAGGGTGCATTCACTCGTCCATCTGGCAGCAGCACACCCCGTGTTGTTTAGAAATTACACTGCTCTGATTTCCCCAAGCTTTCATTAAGAGAAATCATGGAATCACAGGAGGCTGGAAACCAGTCCCAAGTGGCTGAATCAAGCTGAATCCAAAACGCCTGCTTGTTCAAAAGAGGCTTCTTTCGTCGTCTATATTTACAGTGGATAATTACGTTTGTAGTCTATCATCTGAAGAAACTGCTACATTACGGTACCGTTGTGCAGCTGTATGGAACGGCACAGCCAATCCCACAATGGGAGGTTGAAGTTGTTAAACTCGGATCTATCAATGGTAATGGCAGGAAGAAAATCTGGAGATTTGGGGTTGAAAGGCCATCAGGTCTGTGGGATTGCTTTTTAGATTTTCAGATTTAAAACACTGGAGCTATTCATGGTCAACCCACTGTTAAACCTTTCATTCAAAGTAGTAATCCCCTTGCTTACTGTATATTCAATTAACCACCAAAACACCAAGCCTTGCTTATTTCTAACCATGAGGTTGGCACCCATGTGTTGCGTTAAAAGGCTTCAGATAGCTATGATATCTAATTTGCTGCCCAACAAACACTAAGGAACTTTGAAAATGCTTTTACGGCTAACTCAGTGAACCCCTTTGCTGCGTGTTGACGGGCCAATTCGGAAGTGAGCCGACCTGTCTTTTGCAACCCTGACTAGTCAAGAAAGAATGCGATGGATACGTAGGGTGGAGGCATGTGGGGACCATCTGCTAGAGGTAACTCGGTGGGCCAACTCTACATACCGTGACCACTGGCTTCTTCTACCGACTGCTGTTAGGCTCTGCTGACCTTTTTCATTCTTTGCACATAAAAAGTAGTTGAAAGAACAAGGTGGTGATTTCCATGGAATTGTGTTATGAGAGATTGTCGGTGAAGTTTCGGGATCCCTTATCCCACATTTTTATTGTTTGTGAATGGTTGGTGTTTTGTGTCTGCCCTCGTCCTTGCTTTGCACGCTATGTGTGTGCCAAACTAAGGAGGCACTGTGGACAAACTTGCTGGAGCTCTGAATTGGCAACCGTTGAACTTGTTTAAAAGAGGCTTAAAAAATACTAAAGGACATCACAGTGTCTTTTTGGTCCAGCATAAAAGACAAAACGAGAGCTCTGTGGTTCTGCTCCTGCCTGATCACATATCTGTTGGCTGTGTGCAATGATATCAATGTTTATGTCACGACACGACAAGGCGTAGATTTGCCCAGGACTCAATGAAACCACGCAGTAAGGTCACCTGGCCCGGAAGTACTGTATATGAATCAAGGCGTGTCAGGCTGGATGGAGTGTGCTGCAGAGTTAAAGGACTGGGAGAGTTCATACAAGGCAGAGACAAGACCGACGTCACCGGACCGGTTCAGCCTGACGTTGCTGTAGCTCGTACCATCCAACATAAGTGTAATGTATTACACGTAATGCTTCAAATAGTTACCGTTAAGTTGGAGCTGTTTCTGAGAACCATCCGCCCCCCTTACAGAATTGACGTGGGTGCAAGTATGTGTTGACCAACGATATGGGGTTTCACAACTCACTTCCTACGTTGCAAGATGGATAGCAGTGATGACCTAGTCCAGAAAGAGAAGACATACGAAAACACTGTGAGGAAAACCGAATCTAATGCTTCATGTCCAAAGCAGGGCTGACAGGTTTGAACCTGGAGTCCTCTGGTACAATAAATGGGGTGAAAGCTTTGGGACACATCATTGAGTAATGCCGACGACTCCATGGAAAAAGTGGGAAACAGAAAAAGTGAAAACAATTCTTGGCTGTCTGATACCGTCCAGGAAAATAGAGAGAGGGAGAGTTTGTATGCATCGCTCTGAGTTTGTGAATTCTTAATTACTCCAACATGCTCCTAGATCTGCTTTTCATAGCCTCGTGCCGGTGACTGACAGCACGCAGGACCTGAAAGTGACAAGAAGCTGGGGAGGTCATGGATGGAATTGTGTACGTCCCACTGTCTCACGCGATCTCAAATCAGTGCGGCATCTCCTTTTGCTTTAATCCGGATGAAAGCTGCCTTGTGTAACCTCACACGAATGGCACTCATCCAGCGATGTGAGGTTCAGCGCTCCTTGCGATGATTTGATACTGATAGAAATCTGGTGTCATGTCAGTGAATGGACATGATGACGACAGGCTTGGTCGTTACAGTGAATTATGTGAACTGTGGGACCACCGTGGCCGAGTAATCTTTTCAGCTCACAATCGATCACAAATCCGTTTTTCTGCTGTTTTCAACCAAGGTTTTTGTGTTTTTTTTGTTGATGCTCAGGAATCTGTACTTAACCATCATCACAGCATTTCCTTCAACCTAAAAGGCCTCCTATCGCAAAACTGAACTCTCACCTCTTGCATTCTGATCAGTCTGTTGTGTGGACCTCTTTGATCATTTGTGATTTCGGAGAGCCTCATCGGAGCTCATCTGAGCTGATCCACCCTTTGACCTACCACAAACTAACACACACACAAGCCCACACACACACACACACACACACACACACACACACACACATACACGCACACATATAGACACACACACACAAACACAAACCATTGCGTTGCTTTATATAATTATCTCAACTTAATCGACTTCAGCAGTCAGATGCGGTTAACAAGAGGGTTTTGAAGATGAGACCATCCAATCTAAAAATGAACAATATATCTATTTATTTGAGACAAAAATACTCCTTGACATTTGAATTGTTCAGCTTGAGTTCTGCTTTGCACCAGCTTGCTGTTGGTTGATGAAGGAGATAATGGTTTAAGTATTGTGTTTGGTGGCTTCTCACACCTCCTATGTTAAACAGCCTCACTATCGTCTGAGAATAAGGCAGAAAGAAACAAAGAGGGAGAAAGAGAGGGAAAGAAAGAAGTGGAGGTATGGGAGAGCCATAAAAAAACGAAGGAATGCAACATTGAAAACTCTGCTTTGATTAATGTTCTTATATTCCTCTGGTTTAGAAACAGAGGATTACCTTACTTAACCCTGTGGAGAGCAGGCAAGATGTTTCAGAGATGAGATTGAAACCAGATCCCCCTCGTTCACACTGGCACAAGTCCACCACTTGTGTTGGACATGGGTTTGAGAACATGTCCAGTGAAACAACCATCGCCATATTGTCTGGCCAATCTCAGCCCCAACATTGTGCTTCAGTAGTAACACCAACGCTGCTGGGCAGCGGGCACCATAGACCGTACGTTGCTCCAATCAGTTCTTCATCTCCCTGTCACGGCTGTTAGCAAAGACTTGCTCCTTTGTGCATGCAAAACCTTTAGCTGACATCACTTTCACCACAATTAAAACGCTACGGTTGTGTTCATTCCTCCTTTATTTCCACGCCCGCACACAACTTAAACTCACCCGTCAACATTCAGGTGCACTTGTCACTGTGCAGACGTGAAATCAAGTGGTGACTTGTGAATGGGAAAATATTTGTATTCAATCATTTTGTTTCTTTTTTGGGATCTGAGCTGTAGGGAAAGTATGATGCAAGCGAGCAAAGTGCTGTTTTTCTTCCCAATTACCCCGGTGTCCAAGTTCTTTCTGTGCTGTGGCTTCAGGTTTCCGTCCCTTGTACCTCATTAACAACACGTTATGCATGATTCCGCCTTACAAGGACACAATCTGCTGCCCCCCCCCCCTCCAGGACTTCCTCCTGTGGCTCTTGGTGGCCTGGGTCATTAAGTTAAAAAGACTCGGTCTGGAAAAAGTTCTGCATGGTATCAGGAATGAACAGTTCCACTTTGCTTATTACTAGGGGACAAGAATAATCCCTCATCTGTTGTGACAGGGTCAGGACAGTCAGGGTGCAGTGTTCCTTTGGTGTAAGCCTTTGATTACAACAAACTAAACGAGGAAGGACTTCCAAAGACCTATGTGTGAGCTCTGTTTGTGTGAGGTGACGTACTGAAATATCGGCAGGGAAAACAAAGGCCGGCTTGTTGGGGCAGCTTGGTGTAAACAGATCTGAAACAGACCATCCGTATCCTTATTTTAAAATCAATCGAACAATATCATGCAAAGTGAAACGGCCAAAAGATATTCTGGCCAAATTCTCTTCGATGCTTCGAGCCTTCAAGAAGCATTGCTCACAATATGTTAATTAAATTGGCTTTGCTTTCAATGAACAATGAGGTGATTCCCTTGTTTTGAATGTTTTGCTTGTACTGTACACCACATACACACACACAGACACACGGACACACACACACACACACCCACACTCACACACACACACACACACACACACACACACACACAAACAAACAAACATGGCATCGTGCACGCATAGAGGGAGCAACTGTTTGCCTGCGTTGTGTCTCCTTTTCTCGGCCCAGACGTTTTAACCTACAATGTCAGTTGGTGCCCAACCCAGAACATGTTTTCAGTGTAGTTCGCTATATGGCCCCAACCTTATCACCATTACAATCAGTCACCTGCCATGGCCAATGTCGAGTGATTGCTGAGATGCATTTGTCATGGCCTCGAGGCCTGAACCTCTTCTCAGTGTGTTCACATTCACTGCACACACTCCTTCTGTCTCTAGCTCGCTCTCTCCATCTCTCCCTGCTTCTCTCCCTCTCTCTCTCTTAGACAGAGACTCAGACATGTGTTGGTCTGGCTCGTATTTATCTCCCAAGCAACAGCTGCCAAATTCCCTCATTAAAACATTACTTTATAATACAACAGTCTCTTTGTAAGATAATACTTGCTTTCTCCCCCAATGCTTGTTCTATAACTTTAGATGCATCTACTTCTGCGGTTTTTGCAGCGCTTGACAATTTATGGGGATCCTTATGTCTTAAGCCAGAGAAGCTGAAATCCAACAAAACCTTGGATCCATTTGCTTATAAGTCTTGTCTTACCTCGAGTTGAGTCTGGGGATGTTTAAGCACTCAAGGAGAGTCAAGCAGGAGATGTTGATGGAGATGGATTATTGTTGGTCATCTAGTTTAGATTGAGCTCATGTTGCTCTGAGTAGCGCATTATGGGTGTGCCAAGCACCAGGCAAGGTCAGCAGTATACTTGTTTTGACTGGGTTTTGAACCAGCACACTTCCATGTGTCCGTTTGTCTGTCCCGTCTCTCTCTCTCTCTCTCTCTCTCTCTCTCTCTCTCTCTCTCTCTCTCTCTCTCTCTCTATGTAAGGGTGCAATCTTGCCATAGAAATGTTGCATCGATGGTTGAATAAGGAGATCATCCGTCAACAATTGGACCAATTTTTTACCATCCATCTGTTGTGTTGCCCCATAGTAAAAGCGCTGACAGAACCACAGTTTATATGCCTTTATAGCAGTATAGCATCAGCCCTTTTAGAGATAGTTTTAAGAAGCCAAGAGAGATTTCTTTGTATCAAGATTGTACCCATAAGATTATATCAGAGATCTTTCTCTCCATATAAACATGAGATCTCAAGTCCCTTGGCCCAGTTTATCCATATAATTGTGCATAACAGAAAAAGTTGTAAGGTTCTTGTGTCCAAAGTGCACACTGCAAAAAGTT
Organism: Merlangius merlangus; assembly: GCA_900323355.1. NCBI lineage: Eukaryota > Metazoa > Chordata > Actinopteri > Gadiformes > Gadidae > Merlangius > Merlangius merlangus. The sequence goes on along the minus strand of OOFH01053842.1, from coordinate 20,731 downwards.
AAGTTGACTTAAAACACAAACTACACTGAGGCACAAATTAAGTTTTCCAGCTTCGAAACATTATTCATGTCCTCAAATCTATGTCGTGAGGTCTGGTCCCATGTTGTTATTTTGCAGCATCTCTTGGTTTTTGAGTGTATATTAGTGGTTAGATCACTTTGTCTGTATTATTTTCCTTCCGTGCTTCTCTTTCCAGCATCTCACAGTTCTTGTCAGTGTACAAAGTCGATGCTGGGATAGAACTCTATTCATGCATAGCAGCCATTTGGGAAGGAGTTGATTTTCCTCCCATGGCCACTCTGAAGAATCTCCAGACTATGTTGCTGCGGCATGCGTTTTAAAGTAGCCTACGTTTTTGCCTCAACTGTGCAAAAACAGAAATTGCTCCCTCTGGTGTTTGTAGTTAGACAGGCAGACAGACTGGAACATCCTTGAGAGAAAGTGCGGGTCTGGAATACAACCTTGTCGTTCGGCCAAAACTCCAACTAATTTTTCATGAGGAAACAAGGAAATCTCCCAGGTTTAACTTAAAGTACAGTCTGAAAAAAAGTGATTTAGCATTGATTTGTCAGAATATGCAGCATCTACACGCCAAGGGAAGTTTTAAATCAGTTTGAATGTGCTAAAATACAGATAATTCTCTCTCACTGCAACCATCTATATTCCTCCATGTCTTAGGCTATGGGAACCTTGGTGGTGGGGGTCTAGGTGCTGGGGGTCTAGGTGCTGGTGGTCTAGGTGCTGGTGGTCTAGGTGCTGGTGGTCTTGGGGCTGGTGGAGTCGGAGCAGGAGGTATGTGGTAGGGTGGGTAATCGCTTATTCAAAAGCAGGGTTGTCCTTCACTAAGCCTTGCTCCTTGTATCTCCTCTCAAGGTGGCTACGGTGGATACGGGCCCGTCGGTGGAGCAGGTGGCTTTTTCCCTGGTGGAGCGGGACAGAAGGGTCCTAAACCAGGTATTAGATAGCCTTATTGCATAGTAGCTTTCTCCTGTCACATCCTTATTGCATGAACCCTTAATGAGCGTTTGATGAAACAGCAACGCTGATACAAACCTTAAATCCTGTATAGTTTTCTTTTTGGACTTTTGACAACTGAGAGTTAATTTTAGTTTGGCCAAATCCACACACACATCTATCAGCAGGGAACATTTTCTCACCCTGCCCCCCTGACTTGATGGCAATGTTTCTTGCTAACCAAATAGCCACTCAGCACTTGGGACACCGAGCACCAGCTACTCACCACCAATGATAGCTGATAGGGCTTCTAATGCAAAACTCAGCTGTTTGGCAGCTTGAACCGTGGGCCTGCAGCGAAAATCCGCCTCCCACCCCAAGTCATAAATCGGGGTTATTACACAGACAAAATGTCCAATTCAAACCTATAGCCACCTGGGTCTCATTACCATTTCTCCCTCAGGCTATGGAGCACATGGCGTGCGTCTAGGTGGACTATACCCAGGTTTAAAAACAACACAGGTCGACACTCTGATCAATAACTAATACGTCCCCCTCTGTATCTTTGACACCACCTCCGTCTTCACCACTGTGTCTCTCTAGGCTACGGGGGAGTCTTGCCAGGAGCCGGGTTGGGAGGCGCTGGTCTGCAGCCAGGCCTAGGTAACGTAAACATTAGAGACTGCACCTTACACAGTCAGTGTCCTCAAGGGATGTGTGTGGCTGTATTCATGGATTGATCTGTTATTTTCAAATGTAGCATTAGATGTTTAGAGATAACCTCTCTTAAGAGATAGTGTCTCCTATAGCCACTCTTTAATCTCAAGTAGCCTCTATGCATTCTCCAGTAGCCACTCTATGCTCCTCTTTAGTAAAATTCATCTAGTGGGCTATCACTAATGCTGCGTTTTGATTGGCTGAGCTACTAGTAGGCTATAAGTTATAGCCTACTAGTAGCGAAAACGCCGGCTTTGTAAACAAAAATATTGGCGGCTGCTTCACTTTTTGATGAAGTAGGCGATTTTCATAAGCTCATTATTAGATAAATCAGTTCCAAATGCAACAAAGAAGTCGACTAGAGTTGAATTTTACTAAAACATCTCGCCCTCATGGGCTATGACTCAATAGCCCATTCGGGCTCGAGGGATAATTGTTAAATAGCCACTCTTCACTCTCCAGTAGCCTCCCTCAACTTTCCCATAGACACTCTTTACTTGCGCACTCGGTACTCAATCCACAATTGTTTGTCTGGTTTATTTTGCTCAGCCTCACATGTGAGTCACTTTGAATCAAAGCTCTAAATGCTAGTTGCTAAATGATGACATGGAAATGTAATTTAAATGGAAATAGAGCAGAAATTACAGAATTATGGAATTTGGTAAACAAATTAAAATGATCCAGCGTAATCCTCTTCCTTTATTCTCTTGATCTTCCTTCTGCCCAATAACAGTAACAAAATGATGTTCTAACCTTCAATATATTTACTAGTAAAAGCGGTCATTGGCAGTTGTAGTCATATTAATACTAAAGTCAATAATAAGTATTATTTATCTGACCTTTTCACAGGCGCAGGAGTCAAAGGGCCCAAACCACCGAACGGGGGTAAGCTCCCCCTCATCTTCTTTCATTTCCAAAATGTTTCTTTCAATTTGCTAAATACTTACACCATCCCTCAACGGTCCCATTCATGTTGTTTTTGATTCAGCAAAAAGTAGGATCTGTCTGTCTTGGTTGTGTATTGGAAAGAGGTGTTCAATTCCAGAATGAGTTCTAATTGATCAGTTTTTTTGGCGAGGTGTTCCAGGTTCCCAAGGTTAACTTTCTTTGAACATCTGGATGTTGTAATTAGCACCAAGCCAGATGTGCAGCTAATGAGGCAAATCAACTGACCTCAATACAATGGTGTGGAAAAACATGGCAGAACATGGAACTTTCCACCTGAAACGTTCCACCTTGCTTTTCTCTCTTGGGTCTGCAATGTTTTATTTTTCTTTATAGCTATTCTATTGGAAGGCATATATTTTCCATGGTGCCAATTTATTAGTAATATAACCAGCAATGCTTGGCAAACAAGTGTACATTAGTTTATTACCTTTGGATAGTTTGAGGGCACATGAGCTTATTTTAACATCTGATTAAGCATACAGTCATAATATGAGACAAATCAAAATCCTGTACTTCAGCATTGGTTGACAAACGAGGAGCTTTCGGTTCCAACCTCAGTGATCCGAACAAGATGTATGAGAAAACAATAACATTACATTGCTTTGGAAAACTCTTCTATCTTACGCCAAACAATCGCTGCAAACCACATACTTACAACCAGTAGACTGGAAGCCCTTTAGGCAAAGTATTAGATTCAACGTGGAAGAGGAAGGTTAAACAAACAGGCCGGTGTGTTTATTACGGCTGTAAAGCATTATTGAGCAAGAGGCCGACATCTTATTTCCTAGCCAGAGAAATGAAGCATTTAATGATGGATATGGGGTTGATGTCCTATCCCATGCTGGCTCCCGCTGCTGGACCCAAAGTCAGAAAGAATTGTTGTTTTAACACAGGGATCCCAAGTTCTCACACCAGTAATCACTCTCACTCTCTCTACAGTCATTTCAGTGGTCCTTATGAACCATTGCTCCATAAATAGTTTACAAATATTTTCCTCAATATCTGTATTACTCCTTTTCCCTTGCACCAGACTCAATGTACACTGGTTTCCACAGGATATGGGCCTGGTGGGGCTGGATACGGGCCTGGTGGTGCTGGATATGGGCCTGGTGGTGCTGGATATGGGCCTGGTGGTGCAGGATATGGGCCTGGCGGTGCTGGATACGGGCCTGGTGGTGCTGGATACGGGCCTGGTGGTGCAGGATACGGGCCTGGTGGTGCAGGAACCGGAGCTGCAGTTCCTGCTGGAGGTATAAATACTGGTTAATGAACAGTTTGATTTATTATGAATGACGTGGTACACGAAAAAAATGTGCCTTGATCACTTTGAAAGAAAACACACATGCAGGCTCATGCACACATAATCGCACAATACGTGGTCAAATGATGTAATCATAAAAAGGATGTCTGGTTAGAGTCCGCTGCCAGCTGTGTTGAATCAATGCTCAGAATTGGATTTGCACCTACAATTGTGTTTCATGTTGGTTGTTTTGGTAGTGCCTGTCATTCCCCAGACAGGACTGCCTGGAGGAGTCAATCCTGCTGCTGCAGCTGCTGCTGCTGCTAAGAAAGCTGCAAAACTGCCAGGTTTGGACAGATACAAACATACACCTAGACCTAGATCCTATCTGAAGATTCACCTAATTACTCATTCACTCACCGTAATATAATCTTCATGTAATACATATTTTGTCTTGAATTGGCTGTGTAAGGTGTTGGCCTGCCTGGCCTGTACCAAGGAGGCCTTGTACCAGGACAAGGTAGGAATAGTCCCCTCTTATTTATTGGTTATCGGTGGGCCTGGATCATGTAGTTTCTGGTTCATGTCAATTTGGTTCCTCATGCATTGTGACTGGCCCATTGTGTTTCCGTCCAGGGTTCGGTGGTCTTGGAGTTCTCCCCGGGGTAGCCACTGGCACTGGACTAAACCCTAAATCACGTACGGAGACATAATTATACAACTTGGCAGTGCAATAATGTTTTTTTTTATCCATGATATCAAATATACTGCTAACTGAGGGTGTCTGGCTGTAAAAGGCAAGAGATGACGCATTTGAAACCCTCATCTTGATTTGTATCTCCATAGTTCCTGGCGGAGGTCAGGGAGGAGCAGGTACAGGTAATTATATCTTCACTCACACATCAAAACGCAGGACTTTAGGTAGTATGAGTCATACACTTAGAGTTACTTCATTCCAATACAGCAGGAGGCCGTGGCTACGCTGGACCAATGCAACCCGGGGTGTTCCATGGATATCCACTCAAAACACCCAAAGTGCCAGGTAAAAAAAAAGAAAATCCTTAATCCTCTGGTATGAACAGAAAAAAGCAAGTCTGGTAGCAGCCGGGCCTCTGCTGGCAGCCAGGTAGCCTCTCCTGCGGCCACTGCTGGAAACCACTGTTGGTTTTACAGCTCTAGCCCCTCTAGTGTAAAGGCCATCCCTGGCCAGGGGCCTCTCACCTGGGTACCTTTCCCAGGATGTGTATGGTGGGTGAATCAATGGGTTTATCACTGCTGAGGAAGAGACGTGTTAGTGTTAATGGCAACAACACAACTGCTACAACACTACTGAACACTACTTAGTTACTGCTGTTTCAGATTAGACATGGCCATCCCTTGACTGTTCCCGTCAAGGTCCAGAGTGTGATACTGTGTGTTATTTCAGCCGACGGTCACAGGGGGAAGGATGCCATGTTGGCCTTCAAACTGTTTCTCTTCAGCGTCTGATATGACCATACGGGCCGTCAAACATAAACTTGTAGATTATTGAGGTGTTCTTAAATCTGTCTTCTTTATCATGTTAACAATATTGCTTTTAATAAACAAATATTGGATGACATTGATGAGACTTTAAAAATTGTTTAAATGCCATATTGAGATGGATGGAAATAAGTATGATCATCTAAACATAAACTCTTCTGTAAGCTATTTCAGAACTGCTGTGAATGTTTTCTAGGTTCTGGTGCTTCCAGATTTGGAAGTGCCAGACGGCTTTTCAAGTCTTACTGTCTGTTATTTTTCTGCAATATAAGGCAATATATTTTTCCTATCAGCATATGTGATTGATTCGAACAAAGCTGAACTTAAATGGCTGTGTTAGAAATGTGCTATCTTAACACTAGGTCACACACATTAAGGTGGGTCACACCCCCTGAATGTTGAATGCTCCAAGAAATAATAATATACAATTATGTGGTCTTATATCATCAATCTGGAGAGTTCACTCTCTCTATTGTAATTTGAGATAATAACTTGCAGTTTGAAATATTGACAATGAACTGCATAATTGCAGTCTAATATGTGGTTTTATTTTCTGCCTTATATGGGATAATGTGGTGGGTACATTCTTCTTTTACTTTGCATGTGTGCTCATGTGTATATATGCACAGACGGTTTCTTTTGTCTGTCTTCAGGTGCCTATGGAGCAAAGAAAGCTGCCGGTGGCAAAGTTCCATATGGTATGTACACGTGTATACCTACACTCCAACAGTTTGCTCTGGTTATATCGGTTATATCGTATATCGTTATATCGGAGAACATGAAAAATATAGATAATGATAGATAATCACCATAATCAAAGAGCTGTAACCTGGCTTAAGATTTGGCATGGGGACATTGTCAGCAAGCCAACAACATGAGCCTTTGCTGAATAGAACAACGCCTTCATCTCACCAAGTGCTGTTCATTTGAATATATACAGAACTGGGTTACTGCGTTACTGTTGTAAAGGGAGATGTAAACATCTCTTTAGCATTGGCAATAGAAAATACTTTTCATAATTGAAATGAAAAATGAACATTATATTTAGCGGAATGGAACAAAAATAAGACAGGTTTTGAAATATTCTTGACGAGAAGTGTCCTGTGTGATACCATCCCTGTGTGTCAGGCTATGGGGGCTTCGGGACAGGGGGAGCTGGCAGTCTTCCTGGTGGGCAAGGAGGTGCCGGATCCAACCCGGGGTACCCCATCGGAACCGGTGGGGGTTTTCCCTTTTCATCCATGAAGTGAAGAGAATAACGTTTGGAGGTATTGTTGGACTGTGTCTCATGCTGTTGTTGTCCCGCCTGCAGGGGTGGGCACTGGAGGAATCTCACCTGCCCAGGCTAAAGCTGCCAAATACGGTAACATCTACTTTATTAAGGCTCTTCATTGTTGGCTTTATTGTCTTAACGTTTACAATGAGCACGAATTGTTCTGCATGCCTACAGGTTTCTCTTGAAATATACACATTCAACTGACCTTAAAGTTAATTTCTAAAATAAAAATATATTTTAAATTAAACAAATTACATTTTTTAAAACTTGTTTCATTAACATACATTAATAGTACAAATACAAAATATAAGTAATATATTCACATAATACTTGTGAATATATATCCCTTGACCCCCATTAACCTGTAACTTTTTCAGATTTTTTTTTTTTTGAATTTGTGAAATACAAGAAATTGGCGCTTTCCTTTTAGTTGGGTACTCAATGAGCGTTGGCACGGCATTTGAAAGAATTTCTCAAGGTACCGAACTAGCTCTTTTAATCCTTCGCCCTCTACCACACTGTTTGGCAGCGTTTCGGTCTCTCCTATCGCTCTCAATCGTTCAGCACACCAGCTGGCTGATGGCCTCGGACCGGTGTGCGGTACACTTTCCCTCCCCGGTAGCAGCGACGTGCTCTTTGTCTGAGAGCCATCCTCGGCCATTGTACCCTGTTACTTGTGGCACAGCATATTGCTAGCATTACTTCTAAACTGAATAGTAGCATCACACATTATACATTTGACTTTGTTGGTTTTCTGGAGAAAATGTATAGCATCTATAGTATATAGTTACTAATATAATGTGTATAGCATTCATAGGGTATAGTTACTATTAGAATGTGTATGTATAGTATACATAGTGTATATTACACTGTGTATGTATGTAGGTGGGGCTGCGGGTGCAGTGCCAGGTGGTGTACCGGGAGCTGGAGGTGTCTACCCAGGACAAGCCTACCCCGGTCAGGCCTACCCAGGACAACAGCCAGGGCAAGCCTACCCAGGACAAGCCTACCCAGGACAAGCCTACCCAGGACAGCAGCCAGGGCAAGGAGGTATACCACTTAGGGCGTGTTCAAACCTTTGAACTTTTGCAATTAACTTGTCCGTCTTCTACCTTCTGTCACTGTAACATTATGAAAAGCTCATCTAATAACTGTATCGAGTTTAACAATCTGGTTTTTGAACAGGTTACGGAGCTAGTGCAAAGGCAGCTAAATACGGTACGACCTGAATTGTGAAATACATGTCACAATACAATACATCAACACATAAATATTTGTCTTCAAAATATATATTTTTTCCAAAGCATTGAAATGTTCTTTACTACAATGAAATTAACATGCACAATACTTGTATTGATATCAAATATCTTATTGCGAAGATTTTTCTGTGCGTGCTTGACAGGTCTTCCAGGGGCAGGGGCGGTCCCGGGTGCTGGGGTAGTGGCTGGAGGAGCAGGCCTCCCTGGAGGAGTCCCTGGAGGAGTACCAGGAGCAGGGGGGTATTCAGCGGCGGCTAAAGCTGCTAAGTATGGTAAGAAGGCCTCGACGGGTAAACAACGCAACACGGCATATTAACACTAAGACCTAATTAATAATGAATTAACATGAACTCATTAATTCATATTCATCAATACCAGATATGTCATTTGTGGTGTAGTAATCCTATCCTGCTGGCCCAGCTCCTACTTGTAGACCTACTTGTACCATGTCCACCATAGGACTAGCAGGAGCTGGTCTCGGAGCTGGAGGATACAACCCGGCAGCAGGGGGATACAACCCGGCAGCAGGGGGATACAACCCCGCAGCAGGGGGATACAACCCCGCAGCAGGGGGATACAACCCTGCTGCCGCCAAAGCTGCTAAATATGGTGGGTAAAAACAAACTGAAAGCAAGCAAACACAGACCCATAAACAGAGAGAGACCCATCACAGTACCTGGTGGTGTACCATGAGGGGTAGGAGGCTG